>DF363735.1:4589-31409 GCA_000787875.1 Solanum virginianum | reverse complement strand
CATCTTTTTATTCGAGAATATTACATCGGAGACCCATGTAGACCAAGAATCCATGGGCTAACACACATCAAAAACTGCTGAAATCGCCTTTTTCCTGTTCCTTAGCCCATAAAATCTTACCAGACCTCCTCTAACGAACCACCTGGGCCTCTTGTCAAGCTTGTAGTAGACCCACCCATATAATATTTTGGGAATCTTGCGCTGGAGCCCCATGCTGTGTCAGAATCTGTGGGCTAACACCCATAGAAAACTGTCAAAATAGCCTGTTTCTTGTTCCTTGGCCCATAAATTCCTACCACACATCTACCAAAGTCGTGGGCTACTTGGACCTCTTGCTAAGGTCGTTGTGGACCAACTCATATGAATTTCCAGGAATCCTTCCCCGAAGCCCCATGCTGCCCTAGAATCCATGGGCTAACACCCATCGAAAACTGCCGAAATCACCTGTTTTCTGTTCCTTGGCCCATAAAATCCTACCAAACCTCTACTAATGCCATAGGGCCACCTAGGCCTCTTCCCAATCTCATTGTAAACCCACCGGTATGATGTTTTGGGAATCTTACGCTGGAACCCCATGCAATGCTTTAATCCATGGGCTAACATCCATCGAACACTATTGAAATCGCATATTTCTTGTTCCTTGGCCCATAAAATCCTACCAGGCCTCTGGCAATACTGCCGAGCTACATGGTCCTTTGGTTGAGATTATTATGGACCCACATGTATGATATTTCAGGAAACTTATGCCGAAGCCCCATGCAACCCTAAAATCCATGGGTTAACACCTATCGAAACTGCCAAAATCGCCTATTTCTTATTCCTTGGCCCATGGAATCCTACCAGGACTCTGCCAACACTGCCGGGCCACCTAGCAGATCACCTTTATGATTTTTCAGGAATCTTATGCCGGAGCCCCATGCAGCCCTAGAATCTATGTGCTAACACCCACAGAAAACTACCGAATTTGCACGTTTCCTTTTCCTTGGCCCATAAAATTATACCAGGCCTTCGCTAATGTCGCGGGCCACTTGGGTCTCTTGCCGAGCTCATTGTAGACCAACCCATATGATCTTTTAGGAAACTTGCACCGGTGCCCCATGCAGCCTTAGAATCCGTGGCCTAGAACCTAATGAAAATAGTCGAAATAGCCTATTTCCTATTCCTTTTCCTATAAAATCCAACTAGCCCTCCGCCAACACTACCAGGCCACTTTCTAGGCTCGTTGCGAAACCACTTATATGAATTTTTGGGAACTTGCACCGGAGCCCCATGCAGCCCCAGAATCTATAGTCTAACACTCGTCGAAAACTCTCAAAATCACTTGTTTCCTGTTTCTTGGCCCATTAAATCCTACCAGGCCTCTGTCAATGCAGTAGGCTACCTAAGGCTCTTACTGGGCTCATTGCGGATCTACTCATATAACTTTTTGGGAATCATGCGCCAGAGCCCCATGCAGGCCTAGAATACATGGGCTAACACCCATTAAAAACTACTGAAATCACCTGTTTCCTATTCCTTGGCCCATAAAATCCTACCTAGCCTACGCCAACATTTCTAGGCCACTTGGGCCTCTTACCGGACTTGTTATGGATTCAACCATGTTATGTTTTGAGAATCTTACACCGATGCCCTTTGCAGCCCCAGAATCCATGGGCTAACATCCACAAAAAACTATTAAAATTGCCTGCTTCTAGTTCCTTGGCCCATAAATTCCTACCTGGCCTTTGCCAATGTCGTCGGGCCACCTGGGCCTCCTGCCAGGCTCCTCGCGGAACAATTTCTGTGATTTTTTGGGAATCTTGTGCGGGAGCCTTATGCAGCATCAGAATTCGTGGGCTAACACCTACCAAAAACTGCCAAAATTGCTTATTTCCTATTACTTGGACCATAAAATCATACCAGCCTCCGGCAATGCTGCTGGTCCACTTGGGCCTCTTCTCAGGCTCACTGTGGACCCATTCATATTATTTTTTGGGGATCTTGTGCAGGAGCCCCATGTAGCGCCAGAATTAGTAGGCTAACACCCACCAAAAATTGTTGAAATTACATGTTTCCTATTCCGCCTCAACTAACTATACAATACAAAAATATATGCTCTAGACACAAACACTCAAAGCCCCCAAGAAACTGGATCTCGGTAATAGCAGCTGGATATCCTGTACTCCTACTGGGAGATCTACTAGTGCTTGTACCTGTAGTACAAAATGCAGGTCCCCCGTAGGGGATGTCAGTACAAGATAATGTACTGAATATGTAAGGCAGGAAATGTTGTATATGAACTAACAACTCAAATGAAATTATGCACTGGCGTGAGGATAAGAGACCACCTTTAGTAATATTGTGGAATCGTGACTTTATGTCCTTTTTATTACTTTACCTTTACTATATAATCTATGCACAAGATGTAATACAAATAACCAGTTGATCAGTGGTAAATCTATATTGGGATCGGCCTATGTTAGGCTTTTCCTTTCACTCCTGAGCTACCCCCGTAATGGGATCGACCCTTGCTAAGTAATTCTTCCACCCCTCGGGTTACTACCTATTAATAAGCGATATACTTTACTTTATCTTTCAATTTCTTTTGAGATGATTCTTCTGATGGTCATAATATTGGAGATGTAGGACTGTAGATATAGCATGTGACATGTAAATAATAATACAAGACAATAAGATAATGAAAAGAGTAAGTTGCACAAATAATGAAATGCGTATAAGATGAAACAACTCGTGAACTTTATATAGTAACAAGAACCCATGTATCTTGGTATCCAAATATGTATGCAGATTTGAAGATAATTATGTATGGGAGCATATGAACATGTGAAAGAGTAGAGACACGGTTAATAGTTGTCGGGTTTTTTAAGTGCCTTTATATGACAAGGAAGAATCTAGATTTTATGCCAATGTAATACAAAATCAAGTAGCCTTACATACCTCATTGTACGACGTCGTTATTACTCCAAGTAACTTCCTTTTCTCTCAAATAGTTATCTACATTAGTGTCGGCAATAAAACAAGCATTAGTAACTACTAAACATGTCTTGGCAGTCCAATCTAATTTAAAAATAAACTTTGGGCTGCAACCCGTAAGCACCGACCCAATAACGTTATTTCATCATTTCCACCCTTAAGCATATGTGTCTATTACCCATTCCATATAATGATGTATAAAGGCTAGTTTAGGTCTGTAACATGCTAGACATAGTCCATAATTCACAGCACACACCAACTTCACATGACATGCAATCAGGTAGCACAACATTACGCTATTTCCCTATGTCTTGACGTCAACAATTCAAAACTAGACGGACTTTAACCAAACTATCCTCAATACATCTATACATAATAATAGCCTTAAAACAGTCCCAGAATAGTACTAAAGTAGTCATGAAGGAATTGAGGCAATAACCTTCCATCCATTAGCCCACAAGTTCCAATCAAAATCACACTTAAGATAGAACAATAAAACTTAATTTTAAGTGAAAAAAATCGGGGCAGCAACCTTAGATTAATATATATAACTTAAACCATGTTAATAACATCAACTTCTCTTCATAGTCCAGCCTACAAATCATAGAGAAGTAACTATAAACAAGGCAAGTGTGCAACAACTTTCTAAACACATGATGTCGACCTTTGTTCACAAGCATAACTAGCATATACTTCTTGTTTTTCATGGGAAATATATACCAAATTCATGGATATTTCCACTTAATGTAGCCTTGAAGATTCAATTTTCCTTCAAGAATCCTAGTGGCTTTTGTTGGCTGCTTTGTGAAGTGAAGTAAAGAGTAAAAGAAAGTCTTTAGGAAAGCTGAAAATTGTTCCAAAGTGAAATGACTTAAGGGACTATTTTAAGCCTTTTTAAAGGGACTCTTTGGCTGACTTTCTCTTGAGCATTTGACCACATATTAACACATATTAATAAGTTGGTGATGCAGCAACTTGGCCCTCTCACTTGGACCTAAATAGGTCTCAAAGTTGATGGGCCTGAACTGCCCATTTTCCTAATTTCTCTTGACTTAGTTTGGGCCCAATTAGTCAAATGGGTTGTGATATACTTATGCCCTTTTATTATTCATTTTGGACCATAAGTATTGTCCATTTATGATGTTAAAACATAGGCTAAAGTTAAACCCTTAGCACGAACTTTATTCATTATCGGACTTGGACAGATTCGGCATCGGGCTTCGTCTCCATCTAGCTAGCAAATTTAAGCTAAGCAAGTAGGTGACTCACTTGCTAGCTTCCTAAGTCCTACAAGCACCTCACTTCTCTCACTTTATTTAAGACTGTGATCTCCTCAATTTGACTTAAAAATTATATACACTCTACCTTCTTAAGCGTTAGACATACATATCGCCCTCTAATTTGAGATTCAAGCAGTTTTAAAAATTGGCGCTAATTTAGCCAAGCTATATCATATTCATTTGCTCAAAACTAGTATCTGTAAGATGAGGGGTGTTACATCCTCCCCCCCCAGCCAGGAACATTCATCCTCGAATGTTAGCATAACTGGATAGTTTAACCAAGTTTAAACCTTTACTTAAACAAACTTTGGACAACACAACAAGCATTCAATCACATGTACCTATTAGTGCCCCAGCTTTGCATGTTGGACTTCCTCTTTAGCTTCAAATAAGTAAGGGTATTTTGATTTCATCGCTTTCTTAGCCTCCCATGTTATCTCTTCTACCTGCTAGTTCCTCCAAAGTACTTTTACTGAAGCTATTTCTTTATTCCTTAGCTTCTTAACTTGGTGATCTATAATAGCAACATGTACCTCTTCATAGGTGAGATCTTCTGTAATCTGCACCTCTTCAATGTCACGCCCCTTTTTTTCTCACGAAAAGATGGGAACCTGGACGACGTCGTGGCAAACAACTCTTTTTGAGATTTTGAAAATTGAAGAGCCCCCACCTAATGAATTAAGGTTCATTAGGATACCATTCTAATCTACAACTAATCTATTGGTCAAGTCACTAGAGATCAGGTAAGAATTCAAATTACCTCGAAAGAAAGGTGTTGGCACCTTTCGAGGTCCACAAATATGGGTCCTAGTCGTATCTTATATTTTACGTGGGGGTTGAAAAATTACAAGCAAGGTCAATGAAATAATTAATCTTTTATGCTAAATATAAAGTATTAAATAGATAAAAGTTCACTTTTAATAAGACTAATAAACTAGACACGTGATTAGCCCAAAAAGCGCATTCTTATAACAGTCTAAAGTGACAAAGTTACATGCAACATAATAAGACAAATACAAAAAGACAATAACTAAGTGAATTAAATAAAGCATTAAAGCAAATAATTAAAAAAATAAAAATAATAGGGAAGAAAATATTTTGTTCTACACTTAGAAAGACACACATCTCATTTATTATCACAGTTGAAATATATATCATCTAAAATTTAAAGGCTATCAATTACCCAAAATCTATATCCTCTAAACAAGTTACATTTTAAAAAAAAATAGTTATGAGATTTCTAACATGTATTACAATAAATAAGATATAAACTATTCAAGTCACAAAATTATTAACTCAACTAAGCAAAGCATATTTTCAAGTGGCTAGAAAAACTAAAATAGATAATATTAATGACAAAGCAAAAAGAGACTAACTTGGTTACTACCCATGGAATGTTGATCATTTTAAAAAAAAATAAAATGCTTAAAATATATCGTGCAACATAGAAATTTAAATAACTCGACAACACACAGAGTTAAAATTGAAAGATAGAGAGAGAGAGAGAGAGAGAGAGAGAGAGAGACTGGGATCAAGATATGGCAAAGTTGAAAAGGGCCCAATGCGGTGTCACTCCCTTTATTTCAATATTTTTATGATCAACCTTTCTAGATACTTTAAGATAAGATGAAAATAATTATAATATATTTTAACATTAAAAATATCACATAAAACTTCAGGTGTTTAGATTCTAAGAAATATTTCTAGAATCTAACACATCTTTTTAAGAATGGGAATGAGCAAAGAATTCCAATGAAAGTTATCCAGTCTTTTAGATTTTTAAAAAGAGGTGACACAAAACTTAGAAAATAAGGGAGTAATGAGTTGCTTTAATTTTGATAAAGCTATATGTGCGCTTCATATAAGAATTCAGCTATAGCTTGCCTTTACATCATGTCCCAAAATATACCTGGCCCTTCTGGGAGTAACGACTCTACTTGAGCTCTACTTCAAGTGTTGATTCCTCCATTCGTTGTGGTTGAACTCCAAACGACTTCATCTCATTGTGTAGTACATATAAAAATATTTAAAGGGGTAAGAGTATGTCTATTCTTAATGTTTATCAATCCTAGAATAAAAAATAACAAAGTTATAATAATTCTTGATCAATATAAGCATGTAAGGGAGAGAAAAAAAATTCTAACGAGTTTGTAATAAATTTATACCTTTGCTAGATATCAAATTATTAATAGATAAACTTCAAGATCAGGCTTAGTCTAAAAATATTTTAGTAACTCACAAATTTGATTTTTTTCTTTTGCAAGTATAAAACTTATGGACTGAAATTTAGACTAAGATAGTGCATTAATGGCCAGATTGACATAAAATTAAAACCAGATAGTTACATACTTATTGCAAAGTTTTTCTCTAGCTTTTACTCAAATATTGATACTTGAAACTTGATGAAGGCAATGGGTCTAATTTAACTCTAGAATTATTAGTGAAACGAGTGAAAAGTATATATATAAAAAATGTTACTCCATATTAAAATTGACAAAAATTTCCTAAGTAGCATGGAACATTAAAGTTTTATTGTAAAATGAACAAAATTAAATCACATGCCTTCAAATGCACAAACAAAGCAATAAGGAGTCAATATAGATGACAAAACACAACAATCATATATAATATTAAAGGAAGTACTAAATTTAACACATAAATCACAAACTATTCATGCTAACTTTATTCAACCCACAAAATTAACATATACATATAGATGAGATTAGAAAATTTTTGATCTTCGATGAGCATCATTCTCTCATAGTATTGCGGCCTTTGGGCATAAATAAAGAATGCTTTCATTTGAGATTCCTCCATTGGAGTTCGGACCCTAGCAACTTTAGACCTCCATCTTATGGTAAATTCTCAAAATGATTCCTTAGGCTCTCTTTAAATTTTTAATGTAAAACCAATCAGGAGCATTCTCAATATTAAATTCAAACCTTTTCATGAAATCAGAGGCCATATCAGTCCATTTTGACCACTTCTTTGAATCTTGTGCAATATACCATGATAAGGCTTCTCCAGTGAGACTTCACACAAATAGTTTCATTTGAAGTTCATTTTTCCCAACTCCAATCAACTTATCACAATATATTCTCAAATGTCCTTTGGATCTCCTATCCCATCGAACATTTTAAATGTAGGATGTTTGTATCCTTTAGGCAACCTCACATCGAGATGTATGCACAAGTCTTCAAAACATAACCCTTCTACCTTTGGATCTCCTTCTACGTGTTGCATTTGATGGCTCAACTCCTCTAATTGCTTTGTTATAGTTTGTATCAACCTATCATTTTGATGGTGTTCGATAGAAACAAAATTATGTTTTTTCGAAATAGTAGTGATAAACGTTGGTGGTATATTTTGAGCATGAGAAGTAGCTTGGGAATGTGAGGCATTTGGTGGGGCTAAATAGGTGATGTTGGGTGTATTACACTTGTGTTATGGTGGATGCATGTGATATGGATATTGCATGTTTTGGGGAACAGTGAGGTTTGAAGTATTTTCAGGGTATAAGGTGGGATGGTGTAAAATGAGAGGATTCGTAAAGGTTTTTTGAGACATGTCAGTAATATTTGCTCCACTAAGCAATGTACTCAGGTTGCGAGCATGAGATAGCTGCTCTTGCATCTCTATAATCTTATGTTCCAACCTTGATATCACCTCATTATGTTCAGATGAATACCCTTCTCTTGGAACATCTAAACCCTCTTGCTGAGTTGCCATACCAATTGTGTCATTAACACTATTATTATTCTCCATAGAGTAAGGTGAAAGTGAAAAGTTTCTTCCAATTGGGAGTGATAGGCACGAATCAACCTTAGGGAGGGGAAAACATATAAAAAAATTAAGAAAGAAGAAAAAAAAATCATGTTAGTGACATAATAATATAAAATACAAAAATAAGCATATTAATTTTTGAAAATAAATGACCTAAATGCAAGGGACCTCCTTGAGCCAGAGGTAGGCCTAAAACGTCACATAAGTGATTCACGATAACTAAATTAAGCCTTACTTTGTTAATTGAAGTTTATCATTAGAACATAAGATAAATAAATTATCTATTTTATCAATAATAACTATTACAATCTTTTGAAAAATAAACAATAATATATAAATCTAAGGGATGATGGGGCAACAAATAGGGAATAATCCTACACTTCAAGCCTTTCTCCAGCATAAATTCGGCATCATAAACCTACAAAACAGAAAGGTTAACTTTTCTAAACTCCATTTTAACACTATTTAAAAGGCTTGAATTTGTTATTGTGATTCACATTGACACATAAGATGCAATATTTCGTCTTGGAGGGTGATTGGACCCTCTGGACTTAACAGGGTATCTACTTTTATGTAGATTGACCCCATGGGGCGAAACCACCTAGGGCTTATGCATGTATGACTTAAACTTTGGGGTAGGTAGCTCTATCCTAGGTTTCTAAAGAGTGCTTTAGACACAGACTGGGTATTCCTATATGAGAAGGCACGTGGTCCCACGGTAGCAAAACAATCCGCTTACACCACGTCTATGCCTTCTCTCTAGACCTTGGGTATTGAAAAGAAGTTTGAGAGATGTGCAAAGGCATAACATCACGAGATAAAAGAAAAAAAAAGGGTCCCAAGTGGGGGAAGATATGAATGATATGACAGTATATTTTAAATGAGTAACATTTAGCACATAATTTTAAAGCAATAATAAATGTTAAAGCAAGTAAAGGGAAGAGGAAGGGTGTTGGAGGGGATAAAAAGGGGATAACAATATTAAAAGTTAACAATATTAAAGGGGAGGGAGGGACAAAAAAAGGTAATTAAGTTACCAAGAGAACAAAAATAATAAACAAATAAACACTTAATAACCCACATAAGACACAAAACACGTAATGGTAAGAGCCTAGAATCCCCAGCGGAGTCGCCATTCTGTCGCGCCCCATTTTTTCTCGCGAAAAGACGGGAACCTTGACGACGTCGTGGCAAACAACTCTTTTTAGGATTTTGAAAATTAAAGAGTCGCCACCTGATGAATTAAGGTGCATTAGGACACCATTCTAATCTACAACTGATCTACGGGTCGAGTCACCAGAGATTGGGTAAGGGTTCAAATTACCTCGAAAGGAAGGTGTTAGGCACCTTTCGAGGTCCACAAATATGGGTCCCGGCCGTATCTCGCGTTTTTTGTGGGGGTTAAAAAATTACAAGCAAGGTCAATGAAATAATTAATTTTTTATACTAAATATAAAGTATTAAATAGATAAAAGTTCACTTATAATAAGAATAATAAATTAGACACGTGATTAGCCTAAAAAGCGCATTCTTATAACATTCTAAAGTGACAAAGTTACATGCAACATAATAAGACATACAAAAAGACAATAACTAAGTGAATTAAATAAAGAAAACAATAAGAAAAAATAAAAATAATATAAATGAAAATATTTTGTTCTACACTTAGAAAGACACACATCTCATTTATTATCACAGTTGAAATATATATCATCTAAAATTGAAGGGCTATCAATTACCCAAAATCTATATCCTCTTAACAAGTTACATTTTTGTTAAAAAATAGTTATGAGATTTCTAACATGTATTACAATAAATAAGATATAAACTATTCAAGTCACAAAATTATTAATTCAACCAAGCAAAGCATATTTTCAAGTGGCTAGAAAAAATAAAAATAGATAATATTAATGACAAAAGAAAAAAGAGAATAACCTAATTACTTCCCATAGAATACTGCTCATTTTTTTTAAATCAAATGCTTAAAATATATCGTACAGCATGGAAATTTAAATAACTCGACAATACACAGAGTTAAAATTGAAAGAGAGAGAGAGAGAGAGATTGAGATCAGGATATGGCGAAGCTAAAAAGGGTCCAATGTGATGTCACTCCCTTTATTTTAATTTTTTATGATCAATCTTTCTAGATACTTTAAGAAAAGACGAAAATAATTATAATATATTTCAACATTAAAAAAATCACATAAAACTTCATGTGTTTAGATTGTAAGAAATATTTCAAGAATTTAACACATCTTTTTAAGAATGGGAATGAGCGAAGAATTCCAATGAAAGTTATCCAGTCTTTTAGATTCTTTTAAAAAGGTGACACATAAAACATAGAAAATAAGGGAGTAACAAGTTGCTTTAATTTTTATAAAGCTATATGTGCGCTTCATACAAGAAGTCAGCTATAGCTTGTCTTTTCATCATGTCCCAAAACGTACTTGGCCCTTCTGGGTGTAATGACTCCACTTGAGCTCTGCTTCAAGTGTTGATTCCTCCATTCGTTGTGGTTGAACTCCAAACGACTTCATTTGGTTGTATAGTACATATAAAAATATTTAAAGGGGTAAGAGTATGTCTATTCTTAATGTTTATCAATCCTAGAATAAAAAATAACAAAGTTCTAACAATTCTTGATCAGTATAAGCATGTAAGGGAGAGAAAAAAAATTCTAACGAGTTTGTAATAAATTTATACCATCGCTAGATATCAAATTATTAATAGATAAAATTCAAGATCTGTCTTAGTCTAAAAATATTTTAGTAACTCACAAATTTCATTTTTTTTGCAAGTATAAAACTTACGAACTGAAATTTAGACTAAGATAGTGCATTAATGGCTAAATTGACTCAGTGAAATTAAAACCAAATGGTTACATATTTACTACAAAGTTTGTCTCTAGCTTTTACTCAAACACTAATGCTTGAAACTTGATGAAGGTGATGGGTCTAATTTAACTCTAGAATTATTAGTGAAACTAGTGAAAAAGTATATATGTAAAAAATGTTACTCCATCTTAAAATTGATCAAACATTTCCTAAGTAGCATGGAACATTAAAGTTTTATTGTAAAATGAACAAAATTAAATTACATCCCGTCAAATGCGCAAACAAAGCAATAAGGAGTCAATATAGATGACAAAACACAACAATCATATATAATATCAAAGAAAGTACTAAATATAACCCATAAATCACAAACTATTCATGCTAACTTTATTCAGCCCACAAAATTAACATATACATATAGATGAGATTAGATAATATTTCAGTGAAAAAGGAATACCTATATTATTATATTTTGGAAAAGAAATATTTGTTGTAGTACGGTGAAAACTCAACTGTTAAAATTTCAACATGTCTTAAATACCGACTAGAGCCTCAAATGACTACCACTAACGAGATGATTTTAATCAACTTTCGTGGGTCCTCTTGATAGGTTGATTTCTTTGAGAATAAGAAGAAAATGAGAGAATTTCTTTTTTTGAAGAGTAATATTTTCCTCTATCTTTCTTCTATATCCCTGAAGAAAAAAAACTCTAGATATTTGAAGAAGAAAGGGAAAAGAAACATTGGGATGAGAAGAAAAAACAGAAAAGAAAATCTTTTAATGAGTAATTTTTTGAAGAATTCATGTAAGAGAGTAAGAAATAAAATTTTAAAACAATGCAAAAAAAACGATAAGAGAACGTTGGGAGAAGAAGCAAAAAATATGGAAATAAAGGATATTGGGAGAGTGGAGCAAAAATAATTTTGGAGAGTATTTTTTTTTATTGAAAAAAACAAAACGTGGGACAAGGAGGAATACCAAAAATAAAGGAACATTAATTTGGGATTATTCTGGGTAAAATAAAATTTTTGCCAAGAAAGGAAAAAGATTGTGAAGGACTTTTCCAAATAAGAAAAGAGTTCACAAAGTTTGAAATTCGAATATGATTGAGGCTAAATAAAATATCATCAAAATATATGATATAAATAACTACTAAATTACTATGTAATAAATTTTATTAAATCACTAATTATATTTATTGTATAAAAGAATACACCAATTTTATTTATGATAAGTTAATAGCTTATGAAATTTTCTCATTCAAACATTTATAAAATAACATAAAAGATAAATGTCAAAAGTGAATAAATAATAATAATATTTTGTAAATTATGAATTCAAAAATATACAATTTTTGGGGTAAAAATTAAAATATAAACTTATACATATAATAAAACTATAAATTTTTTTAAGTACTTAAATAGTCAAATAACATAAAAAAAATTAACATGGGTCAAAATTGGGTGTCAACATTCAATAGGAGTTATACGAGATGGGTCACTTATGCATTTTCGAAGCATTGAGACATGAAAAACTGGATGAACCATTAAAAGCTCTTGGGGTAGCTCTAATTCATATTCAACCTGCCCAAACTTCTTAATAATTTTATATGGCCTTATGTAGTGTGGGCTCAGTTTTCATTTCTTATCAAATCTCATAACCTCTTTCATTGGAGACACCTTTAAAAATAGCCAATCCCCTACTATGAATTCCAGTCCTCTCCTCTTAGCATCTGCATATATTTGTGATGACTTTTGGCTATTTCTAGCCGCTGTTGTATTATCCTAACTTTTCCCATGACTTGTTGTACTAGATCTGGCCTAAACAAGGTGGTTTCACCCACTCCAAACTATCCAATTGGTGACTTACATTTCTTTACATATAAAGCTTCATAGGACTAGATCTGGCCCAAGCAAGGTGGTTTCATGCACTCCAAACCATCCCATTGGTGACCTACATTTCCTTTCATATAAAGCTTCATAAGGTGCTATCTCGATACTTGAGTGGTAGCTATTATTATAGGCAAATTCAATAAGTGGCAAATGATCCACCTAACTACCTTTAAAGTCTAATGCACAAGCCTGCAACATATCTTTAAGTGTTTGAATAGTGTGTTCTGGTTGGCCGTCTATTTGAGGGTGGAAAGCTACACTCAAATTCACTTGTGTCCCTAAACTCCTTTGGAAGGACTTCCAAAACCTTATAGTGAGTTGAGCTCCCTGATCAGATATAATGGAGATTGAAACCCCATTTAACCTGACTATCTCTTTGAGGTATAATTTTGCATACTCTTCAGCTGTATAATCACTCCTAATCGGCAAGAAGTGTGTTGACTTTGTGAGTCTATAAACTATTACCCATATGGAGTAAAACTTTTGAAATGAGCGAGGCAACCCAGTAACAAAATCCATATTGATCATACCCCACTTCCATGTTGAAATCTCTATACACTGTATATAACCTCCCAGGTTTTGGTGCTCTACTTTGACTTGTTGGCAATTTGGACATTGAGCCACCAATTCTACAAGGTCCTTTTTCATGCTTCCCCACCAAAACATTCCCTTTAGGTTATGATACATTTTAGTTGATCCTGGATTTATGGAATATCTTAAATGATGGGCTTCTTCCGTTATCCTCCTTCCTAGTCTATTAATATCAGGTACACATAATCTATTTTGGAAATAAAGTACTCCATTTGGTGCAAGGTCAAAACCCTTTATTATACCCTGACTCACCTTGTCCTTAAGTCATCGTAAAATAGGATCCTCGAACTATTTTTCTTTAACCTCCATTACCAATGAAGACTCCATAGCATTATGCACACCAATCCCTTCCCTTGGGGTTTCAAGAAGGCGAACTCCTAAACTAGCTAGTTTTTGTAGATCCTTAGCCACACCTTGACTTACGACGGCCTGATCACCAATATTTATGATTTCCCTATGACTCAGAGCATTGGCTACCACATTTGCCTTCCTGGATGGTAAAGTATATCAATGTCATAATCCTGTATTATCTCTAGCCATCTATACTGTCTTATATTTAGGTCGTTCCATTTAAAGATGTACTGCAGGCTCTTATGGCTAGTATATATGTCAACGTGAACCCCATACAGATAGTGGCGCCATATTTTCAGAGCAAACACAATTGCCGCTAGCTTAAGGTCATGTGTTGGATAGTTTCTCTCATGCGGTTGTAGTTGTCTAGAGGTATAAGCAATTGCCCTACCATTTTGTGTCAGTACACACCCTAAGCCAACTCCTGAAGCATTGCAATACACAAAATACTAGTAAGTGCGGTCTGGAAGTACTAGCGTAAGTGCAAAAGTTAACTTATTCATCAGCTCTTAGAAGCTCCTTTCACATGCATCATTCCATTGAAACTTGGTTGCTTTATGTGTCAACTTTGTTAGAGGTATAGAAATAAAAGAAAAACCTTCAACAAATCTTCTCTAACAACCTGCCAACCCTAGGAAGCTCCGAACTTCTGTGGTTTTTGTTGGCCTTGGCTAATCTTTCACAACCTCTATCTTTTGTGAGTCAATCCTTATTCCCTCATTGGGCACAATATGACCTAAGAATGCCACTGATTTTAACAAAAATTCATATTTAGAAAACTTGGCATACAACTATTGATCTCAAAGAACTTGTAACACCTATTGTAAGTGATTTGCATAGTTGTCTTATGACTTTGAATATACCAAAATATCATCTATAAATACTATTACAAACACATCCAAAAATGGTTTGAATACTCTATTCATCAGATCCATAAAAACTGTTGGTGCATTCGTTAGCCCAAGTGACATAACAACAAATTCAAAATATTTCTCCTTCATCCTCACTTGGTGATAACCTAATCTCTAATCAATTTTTGAAAAGTATTTGGCACCCTGTAACTGATCAAATAAATCATCAATCCAGGGGAGGCATATTTATTCATAATTGTAACCGTATTCAATTATTGTTAGTCGATGCACATTCTCACCCTGTAACTGATCAAATAAATCATCAATCCAGGGGAGGCATATTTATTCATAATTGTAACCGTATTCAATTA
Organism: Solanum virginianum; assembly: GCA_000787875.1. Classification (NCBI taxonomy): domain Eukaryota; kingdom Viridiplantae; phylum Streptophyta; class Magnoliopsida; order Solanales; family Solanaceae; genus Solanum; species Solanum virginianum. The sequence goes on along the minus strand of DF363735.1, from coordinate 16,480 downwards.
TAGTTAGTCGATGCACATTCTCAAGGTGCCATCCTTTTTACGTACAAATAATACTGGTGCACCCCAAGGGGACACACTAGGTCTTATAAAACACTTCTCCAATAAGTCTTCTAACTACTCTTTTAAAGATTAGTTGATTAGACGAGAACACATCAATTGAATTCTGTCATCTACTTCCCTTTTCCTATTTGTTACTACCTTGGTCGGGATTGTGATAATAGGCGGGGTTTCTCACGCAATTCTATTGGGGCCATTCTACATGGAGGGATGGAAATAGGTTAAGTGCCTGGAAGTAAGTCAATACCAAAATCTACTTCTTATTTTAGAGGTAAACTTGGAAGATTTTCAGGAAACACATCAACAAATTCATTCACTACTGGAACTGGTTGAAGAGTTGGTGATTCTACCTCCATATCCTTTACTCTAACTAAATGACATATATACCCCTTAGATATCATCTTTCTTGCCTTAAAATAATAGATAAACTTACCCTTTCGGGCTCCAGTATTGCCTTTCCAATCTAGAACTGCCTCATTTGGAAAGTGGAAGTACATTCTCTTAGTTCGGCAATCCACGGTGGAATAGCAAGAAGCTAACCAATACATACTTATTATAACATTGACTTCAACCATTTCTAGCTTAATAAAGTCAGCCAATGTGTCACGGTCACAAACAGTCACTACACAGTCATCATAAACCCTTTTAGCCATAATAGATTCACCGATTGGTGTAGACATTTCAAATGGTTTGTTCAATAATTTGGGTGTTCTCTTAAACTTCCCAACAACTAGTGATGTAATGTATGATTATGTAGAACTAGGATCAATTAATGCATATACATTATGTAAAAAGATGGACAATGTACTTGTGACCATATCGGGTGAAGCTTCAAAATTTTGCCACCTCCCCAGGGCATAAGTGCGATTCTGGACTTTGCTAGAGCTAGTTGCCCCTTTAACACCTCTACCACAACCCATAGGTACTTGTTGACCCCTACCTAATAAGGAATTGACAATGATGATGCTACAGCTGAACCAGTAGATTGTTCTATATTACCCATACATCTCCTTGGGCAATCTCTCATCGTATGCCTTAGTACACAACACCAATAACAAGCGTCTGTACCAATATGACTTATACCTGAATGAATTCTTCCATACTATTTACAAGGCTGCCTAGGAGTCATTTGTTGGCCTGGTGAATATCCTGTTGTCCTTGCATCTTGTCGTTCACTTCTTGGAGCAATCTGATTACTTCTAGACCCTTGGTGTTGTGGTGGAGCACTAGCTGCAGAGTAGGAAGGTGATGGCCTAGGTGGTCTATTAGGAAACTGAGGCCTAAGCTCATCTTGGGATAGTGTAAATTGCCCCAAAGACCTGGCCCTTTTGGACTGCCCCCTTTCTAACTCTTGTGTCTTTCTCCTTTGCCTCTGATCTTCTAGTTTCTATGCAAAATCTTGCATCCTCGTTATATCCATTTCTTTATTCAAGGAAGAAATGGTACAGTCTTTGACCAGATACATATCCAATCTATCCACATATCGATGAACTCTATTTTCCATAGTAGTAATTACATTAGGAGCATACTTGGCCAGGGAATTAAATTGAAGGCTATATTCCCTCACACTCATACTTCCTTGGTGGAGATTCAAGAACTGATCTGTGCGGGCCTCCCGGATCTCTAATGGCAAGTAATGGTGAACTCTTTCTAAGTAGTTAGAGGTGCATCTATATCTTTGGATTGCTTCCACACTTCATACCATAATATAGCCACACCCATCAACCTATATGTCACTTACTCAACAACTTCTATACCACTCACATGCATAACATCTAAAGTGCGTTGAGTCTAATCAATGAATCTTGGGGATCTTTATTAGGATCTGACCTAGTGAAGGATGGAGGGTCCAAATTAATAAAGTCACATATCCACATGCTAGTTTCCCTATTCGCACCACCTGCACCTATAGTTGGGCCTTCCTATCTTTGACCTTGGCAAGCAACTATAAGTGTCCATCAGATCTTGGATGTTAGCACTGTTAGGTGGTTCTAGGGAAATTTCACTACTTCTTAGTTCATGAGGAGTTGGAAAAGTTAGAGATGTTTGTGACAGAGACTCATCTTGAGCCTCATTTTATTATCTTACCTGACTGGGTATACTAACTACCAATTCTACTTCCTTACCTTTTGATGTGCACTCTCCGATAAGAAAGAGATCGTTGTCAGCAATTAACTTAACTATGGTTAGGATTGAATCCGTAGGCAATACAGGGCTTGATTATAAGATTTCACCACTAATCATTTTTGGCATTTATGACTACAATCTCTACATTTTAGAGGGGGCTGGTTTGTATTTCAAAAACAAAATGGAACTACCACTAACTATAACGCAAGGAAACACTGAATTTTAGGGAAAACTTGGGAATTGTGTTCCCCATGGTTCGTCCACTTAATTACCCTAGATAATATAACTATAATTGGTGATTTGCATGCAAGATAGTAACTTAGGTTCTTCCAGCCATCTTGTGAAGGTGAAGGTCGAATTTCACTATGGTGCTTGGTCGGCAACCATGGCATGCTAATTAACTATTACCTATTGTCCCAGTCAACCTCCCTTTAGTCAAGATTAGTTGATTAGACGAGAACACATCAATTGAATTCTGTCATCTACTTCCCTTTTCCTATTTGTTACTACCTTGGTCGGGATTGTGATAATAGGCGGGGTTTGGTGTTAGCCACCACCAAATGGCAATAATAATGAAGGGAAATAAATAATACATGCAAAACCCCAATCATAGAAATGCAAGAGACCTAATTCATCTCATCGTCAACTACTCATGGTCAACTACTCATGGTTCCCATAACCCCAAGTTGTGGGTGCTTAGCTACTCATGGCTAAGGCAAAACACACAAGAATGCAAATAATAGACATAGTTGAGAGCTTTACCATACCAATGAAAAAAATGGACACCACAAATTGCAAACCCACAAGCTTAATTGATCAACAATAAGTACAAGGCAAGGTTGCAATCCCCCAAAAATGGGTTTTCCAAGAGAGAATAATAAACTACTCTAGAAAACTAAAAAATGCTTCAAAATGTATCTTTCAATAGTCTACTGGGCGAACCTCCTCTAAAACCCTAACTTAAACTATATATAATTTTTACAAAATAACCCTAGAATTTACACAGAAAAAATAGCTGGCAGCTAATAAGTTATGCAGGTAAAACTCATAGGACGACCTATGAGTCATAGTAGGGGTCTTATATCAGGTTCTTGGCATCTTAGACTAAACTGATATGACACATAGGCATGAGTCGTTGCTTGAGCTAGGACTTGTATATTGGTCTTGTAGTCTTGGACTTTAGTTTTTGGTCCAACATCTTGGCTCTCTGATCCTTGCTATGATTCCACCTATACGAGTCATAGTGTGACTTACGACTCATATGATGGCCTTGCAGGGGTGACCTCCACTTAGCAAATTTCTGAATTTTGGTCTCTGATTCTTGCTATGATATCATTCTATGCGTAGGGTGAGCTACGACTCATAGGTAGGCTCGTAAGGCCTATGCTTCAGTAAAATCTACAACTTTTCTTCAAAATCATGCCAACCTAACATTTTTGCAAAATTGACACAAAAACACATCAAAACACTAAAAAGTCACTTTAAAAACTCACAAAATCCCTTGTTTCAGGCACAATGTGTTGTATTTTGACAGCACACTAATACCCTCAATTTAGAATTGTTGCTTGTCCTTAAGCGATGACTCAATCTATGTAGACAAAGAGAACTACATAGAGTTATACTAATGGCATATTCAACAGCTTCTTTGATTCGGGTACCCAACTACTATTTTCAAAACATGATTGCAAAGTGATTGAGCAAACAAGAAGATAATGAGAGACATGACCATCTGACTATGAGAAGCTAAGGAGCATCAACCATCCACAATTGCTAGTATAGTTATATGCTACTCAAGTAGTGCAAATGCCTCGCTGGAAAGAAGTCCCTTACACTCGCTCAGAAGCATTTGGAATTCAGGGACTGAGGAAACATTCTCACTCTCATAATTGAAATTCAATGCATACTGGCTAACACCATAGGGTTGCCTCTATAGTCATCTTCTGGCTCGGTGATAAAGTGGAGTTGGATCACTTTAGGACTTATAGGCTTGTAACATAGGTTCAGGGTGCTTTGGTATGGTATTTTGGGCAAGTAGTGCCTAAAAGATATCCTTGAACCATTAGTACCAACACTTTTTGCTTTCATAATCCAGCTCATTTTTAATCACTCTACCCTTATTCTCCTATTTTGAACTTTTCTCTAGTTCTTTCTTTCTCTTTTTCAACTGTACCTCAATTTTAGGCTCATTTTTGCTATTTTTCCTCAGCTAAAGGCACTTTTCTTTTCTTTTTCTTCACTTGATTCATGCTTTTTCATTTCTTTCTTGATTTCCCAACTAACTACCTTATTATTATTACTTTACCACAACAAGGGTCACCCTCAACTTAGGTTTTTAGCCTCAGGTGATGTACACAATATCTATGCCTCAAACCAGGGCCACTAACTACAGCCATCCTCAACTTAGGCCTTTTGGCCTCAATCAAGGTTCACATATTCAAGGATAGATCAGGGGCACTATCAAGGCATTTCATCAAAAAAGGTTAAGCTAGCTAGGTATCAAGAAAGAATGAGTACATGATAAGCTCAAAAGTTTGGAACAAGGGATTTACTCACTCATCTAGTGGGTCATTTAGGCTAAAAGTTTTTTTACTCAAGGAACAAAGGCCTATGATCCTTTCCATATCCACCACATCCCCAAACTAACTTTAGAGTAACAAGGTAAGTTCAGGGTCCATACAAGATGTATGAATGCAACAAAATAATCTCACAGCACACATGGCAATTGCATCCACAGTCAAGTATAGACTCACAAGTCATTCTTTCAATCTCAAATTACCTTCACAATATCAGAAGAAACATTGGTAGATACTCAAAAATGTATGAATGCATCAATAGTCACAACCTCAAAAACTTTGAGGGTACCCAATTATTCATCAAAACATTAAAAATACATTTAAAAATTATGTATATGCCAATAGATAACACTACTATGAATTTACCCATTATCTACACTACCTAACATGTCGATTCAACAAAAAATAAACATCCATAAGGAAAAAGAAGCATGGCAAGAAAACCTTGGGATCAAAAATAGGGGAGGTTATGGACTTGAGGCTACTCAGACTTCACCTTAATCCATAACTTCCAGCACGCGATCAAAAAAAGGTGAAATTATGGACTTGAGGCTACTCAGACTTCACCTTAATCCATAACTTCCACCATCCCACCAAAATATGATACTTTGTCTTCAAAGTAAAAACACAAACATAAGACGGGAAAAATGAAAACATATCATAGATATATAAACATTAAAAAGTAATAATTAAAAAACTAATATCCAAAACCAAACATAAGAACATTCTCTAACTAAAAAACATCCAAAAACCAATAGTAAAAAATAATATTGTCTAACACAAGGACGAAATATCCATAAAGAAAAGTAAGAGCTGGGGTCAGGCCGCGTCTTGACTAACTGTACAATACAAAATATAAGCTCTAGACATGCAAAGCCTCGAAGCAACCTGGAGCTCGGTAACCACAGCTGGATATCCTGTACTCATACTGGGGAGATCTACTAGCACCAAGCACCCTATCCAAGTGGGGTGTATTGTGCTCACTCTCTCTGAATAGGCACCAACAAAAGCGACTCTTGTACCACCTACTTAGGTATGGGCTCCTTCTCGTGTCTCGGCTTATTCGGAGTTGGCTCTGGGTCATCACTCTAATCAAGGGGCCTCTTCCCAAGGGTGTTTGGACAGTTGGTGAGCCAATCAAATGCCTCATTATCTATCGGTGCTAGCTCTAGAGCTGGAACAGGGGCTGCCAACAACTGTAATAAGTTGGCCTAGAACTTGGCCAATTCCTCAGTAACTACGCTCACGTCAGTAGGCCTAGCTCCTTCAAGCCTCCTGTGGACTCTAGTCTCAAATGTGGCGACCAGGCATCCACCCCTCGAAGTCTTAATAATCTCAGGCAAATGCCCTTATCCACTCCTCGGAGTCCACAACAGTCTGATCAATTAATGGTCGAACTCATGTTGACAACTCCCATAGCCTACCCTCTGCTATAGCCACCCTGCGTACTAAAGCCTGAAAAGCAACAAGAGAGAAAAGAGGGTCAACTTGTAAAGTAGTTGTTGTTGGTGCTGGAGTGCTGGAGTATGGTTTAGACTCGATTTCAACCACTGGTGTAGGCTCTACAGTAACCGGAGTAGTGCTGATAGTAGCTGGAGGTGAACCTGGAATTTGAGGCTCTACCGGGAATAGCTCTGGGATAGCTGGAGGAGCTGCTCGAGCTAAGGCCATCGAATTCTCGTCATCCTTTATCAGGCTGGGATCTATAGTGTGTGTGGCCTCTACATGGGGCTCCTGGTGTGGATTAATAGGAATACCTCCTGTACTGGATAGTCGATTGATTAGAACTGGAAATGGCAGTGAGGTGTTCGTTCGAGCTGCAGCCTCTTGAATCTGCTCTAAAATGATCTATGCCCAATCTATAGCATAGCCAGCTAGAATGTTGGCAAATAGCCTTACATACCTCGTTGTACAACCTCGCTATTACCTTGGGATAACCTTCCCTTCCTTATAGCATAGCCAGCTAGAATGTTGGCAAATAGTATAGCTCTCTCGAGGGTGATCACATTATCTATGAAGGTTGACCTAATATGCCAACGGATAATAGACCATCAAAACTTAGCGTAAAATAAGAGGTATGCCTTAACTAGAGGAACTACGTAGTTTGTGACCCACGTTGGCTTGACACCCTCCTTATAGATTTGGCTGGCAATCCACCGTAGCAAGTCTGTCTTGGCCTTGATAACTTTCCCAGTCACCGCCCTCCTCATTTTATCAATCCAGCTATCATACTCTACGATAGACTGAGGCACTCTATAAGCCGGCCCAAACTGCACTCATCTGATTATCTCCTCCAAGATATCAACTTTTCTCCCTCGGACTGTCACTACCCATAGCCTCAATTGCTCAATTTCCCTTTTTGTCTTTGGTAACCCCCGATAGAGTGTAGCAAGGTACGCCGCATAGAACTCATAGACTATGTAAGGGGCATATTTGCCCAGCTGCTATGTGTTCCACCATAGTCCATGTTCACCAACCCCGCATCAAATTCGGCTACTCCATCTAAGCTTGAGGTATTCAACCAGGACTCCTCATGAAATTGGTGGACTGGCTTGCCTTGCCCCTTTGGCTCCAACCCTTGCTTCTATATTTCTTTCATTCCAAGGACACACCATCTATGATCAACTAGGGGTTGAGACTGGACTTCCTCCTATTAGGTCTGGGAGGTGCTCTCCAAATCTAACTCGGAGCTGAAATATGAGGGGGTCATTTGTGGCAAGCTACTATCTGACCTGTCCTCATTGCCCTGTTGTTCCTCCTCTTCAGACTGGGAGGAACTACTAACTTCCATAGGCGTATATGCTACAAATGCCCAAGTTTGGGGTCTAATGGCCTTCGGGTCTACCCTGACTCTGCGGACCTCCATAGAGCACTCAGATTGTTCAGTTCCAGATGAATCATCCACCGATCTCCTTTGAAAGGATTGGATTGTTCGCTTGTCTTTAGAAGGCATTTTATCTGCAAACAAACCACAAAGCAACATGTCAGGTTAAGATGTTTGATCCACTAAAACACATTATGAAGAACAAGAAACAAAATCAAATCAAAAATAGAAATTCATTGGTGCAACTGTAGGTTAGTAGATACGAGTGCAGTTATGACTCATAGGTGACCTATGAGTCATATACTGTCACGCCCCAAATCCCATTAAGGTGGACCGACACCCATTGACGATAAGGCCCAAGAGAATCAACCTGTATCTATACGCTTTCTATACACATTAGAAGATGTTCTATACTCATTATGCCTTTAGGTAGATATCCTGTACTCATACTGGGGAGATCTACTAGCACCTATACCTGCAGCATGAAATGTAGGTTCCCCATAAGGGACGTCAGTACGAGATAATATACTGAATGTGTAAGGCAGGAAACACTGTATATGAAATGACAACTCAAATGAAACAATGTACTGATGTATGATAAGAGACCACCTCTACTTATACTGTGGGATCATGTACTTTACATTCTTTATATCACTTTACCTTTACTGTAGAAACTATAAAATCTGTGCACAACATACTGTAAAAGACCTAGCTAATCAGGGGTAACTTTATTGGGTTCGTCCCTGGCTAGGCTCTTCCTTAGCCCCTCGGGCTACCCCCCATGATAGGATCATCCTTAGCTAGGTGATTCTTCCACCCCTTTGGGCTACTACCTATCTATAAACAATATTCTTTACCTTTTAATTACCTTTGAGATGATCTTTTGGTGGTCACGTTATTGGAGCTTTAGAACTGTATATACAATATGTGACATGTAGATAACTAAACAAGACAATATGACAATGAAAATAGTACTTTACACAATAATGAAATGCATATGAGATGAAATAACTTATGGACACTATTTGGCAACAAGAACCCATGTACTTGGTATCTACATATGTTAGTAGCTATGAGGGTAACTATGTAGGAAAGCATATGAACATGTGAAAGACTGGAAACATAGCTAGTAGTCATGTTGGAGTTGGTATGTGCCTTTATGTAGCAATAGACACATCTTGGAAACCCAACTTCACATAGAAACAACACCCGTGCAGCAAGCGTGCAACTACAAACCCGAGCGTACTTACCAACTGTTTTGCCTTTAGTTGTATTTCCAAATGGACATTAATATCTACACATTATGTACAGGCTAGTGTAGCACCATATCAGTCCTATAATAGTCCACAAAATAGGACACACAATAATTCTATGCAGCATACAAACGGACAGTATAACGTTACATCTTTTCGCTACCTTTCGACGTTGGTAATTCCAAGCCTATCCCAACTTTAACAAAACTGTTCTTCAAACATTTACACATAATATCAGAATTCTAACAGTCTCAGCAAAGTACTACATCAACAATGAAAAACATGGAGCAATAGCTATGTATACATCAACCCACAAGTTCCAATCAAAACATAATTGCGATATCACGTAAATGCTTACTGTTGCGGATTGTAAAAGCAACCAAACAGCCTGCTTATACACTGCCAATATATCCTTTGTTATGTATATAAGTAATACTTCATAATAAAATAAACCAAGAAGAGAAACAACTCATAATCAACAAGAAAATTACACAACAACATCAACAACACATGCTGTCCAGAAATTTCAGCATCAACACAACCAACATATTCTCTTGTTTGTCATGAGAAAGTTATACTAAACATATACTTAAGATTTCTTAACATATACTTGAAGATCAGGATTACCTCAAGAACCTTAGAGGGTTAAGTTTGCTGCTCTTTGACTGTTTGTCATGAGAAAATTATACTAAACATATACTTAAGATTTCTTACCTTATCCTTCAAGATTAGGATGTCCTTTAAGAATCCTAGAGAGTTAAGTTGGCTGCTCTTTGATGTAAAGAAAGGAGAGAAAAGATTTCTTAAGAAAGCTGAAAAGTTTGCTCCAAATGTGAATGAAATGGCTTGCTGTTTTGACCCCTCTTAAAACATAACTTTGGTAGACTTACTCCAATATTTTAACCACATATTAGCAGCTATTAGGCAGTTGGTGATTCAGCAGCTTCTTACTTAATATATGGGCCAAAATGGGTCTCTAAAGTGATAGATCTTGGGCTGCCTATGTGCAGATTTTTCTTTTTTTATTGTGGCCCAATTAGTTAAGTAAGTTAGGATATAATTGGGCCTCTATCATCCTCCATTTTGGGCTGCAAATATAGCCTATTTATAGTAGTAAAACATGGGCCAAAGATACCTCCTTAATTCTGACTTTATTCATAATCAGAATTGGACAATTTCGACGTCGAGCCTCATCTCTGTTTAACTCACAAGTTCAAGTTAAGCAAGTAGCTGACTCACCTACTAGCTTCCTCAGTCCTACAAGCACCTCAATTATTAAAAGTCCATATCATATTTCATATGTATAGTACAAATACTTATAGTATGTGTGTAGGGTGTTACATCCTCCCCCCTAGGAACATTCATCCTTGAATGTTAGCACAACTGGATACTTTAACCACGTTTAAATCTTTACCTATACAAACTTTTGACACATACCAAGTATTGAATTACACATACCTATTACTGCCCCAATTATGTATGTTAAAATTTCTCTTTAGCTTCAAATAAATAAGGTTATCTTGATTTCATCATGTCCTGAGCCTCCCATGTTATCTCCTCAGCCTGCTGGTTTCTCCAAAGTACTTTTACTGAAGCCATTTCTTTAATCCTTAACTTTTTAACTTATCGATCTAGAATAGCAACAGGTACCTCTTTGTATGTGAGATCTTTTGTAACCTGTACATCCTCAATAGGAGTGATACGAGATGGGTCACATATGCATTCTCGAAGCATTGAGACATAGAAAACTGGATGAACCATTGAAAACTCTTGGGGTAGCTCTAATTCATATGCAACCTGCCTAAATCTCTTAGTAATCTGATATGGCCCTATTTAACGAGGGCTTAGTTTCCATTTCTTACCAAATCTCACAACCCCTTTCATTGGAGATACCTTTAAGAATGCCCAATCCCCTATTAAGAATTCCAGTCCTCTTCTCCTGATTTCTGCATATGATTTATGATGGCTTTGGGATATTTCCAGATGTTGCTGTATTACCTTAACTTTTTCCATGGCTTGTTATACCAAATCCGGCCTAAGTAAGGTGGTTTCATCCACTTCAAACCATCCAATGGGTGATCTATGTTTTCTTCCATACAGAGCTTTATAAGGTGCCATCTGGATACTGGAATGGTAGCTATTATTATAGGCAAATTCAATAAGTGGCAAGTGATCCACCCAACTACCTTTAAAGTCCAATGCATAGGCTCGCAACATGTCTTCTAGTGTCTGAATGATGCATTCTGCTTGACCATTTATTTAAGGATGGAAAGCTATACTTAAGTTCACCTGTGTCCCTAAACTCTTTTGGAAGGACTTCCAAAATTTTGTAGTGAATTGAGCTTCTCGGTCAGATATAATGGAGGTTGGGACTACACGTAGCCAGACTATCTCTTTGAGGTATAGCCAGGCATACTATTCAGCTGTATAATCACTCCTAACTGGCAAGAAATGTGCTGACTTTGTGAGTCTAATTATTACCCATATGGAGTCAAACTTCTGAAATGAGCGAGGCAAACCGATAACAAAATTCATATTGATCATATCCCGCTTCCATGTTGGAATTTCTATATATTGCATATAACCTCCTGGCTGTTGGTGTTCTACTTTCACCTATTAGCAATTTGGACATTGAGCCACAAATTTCGCAAGGTCCTTTTTTATGCCTCCCCACCAAAACATTCCCCTCAGGTTAAAACATTCCTCTCAGGTCATGGTACATCTTAGCTGTTCCTCGATAGATGGAATATCTGGAATGACGGGCTTCCCCCACCATCCTTTTTCTTAACCTATTTATTTTTGGCACATATAATCTATTTTGGCAATACAATACTCCATTTTGTGTAAGGTCAAAGCCCTTTATCTTACCCTGACTTACCTTGTTCTTAAGTTGTCGTAAAATAGGATCCTTGAACTATTTTTCGTTGATCTGCATCACCAATAAAGATGTTGCTGTATTTTTTATAACAATCCCTTTCTTTGGAGTTTCTAGAAGGCGAACTCCCAAACTAGCTAGTTGTCATAAATCTTTGACCATTCGTTGACTTACTATGGCTT
>DF363736.1:7643-19022 GCA_000787875.1 Solanum virginianum | reverse complement strand
TCCAAGACTGGATTTACGATCACCGTAAAAAATTAAGTGGGGAAATGGTCTCAACCCAATTTTAGAGCAACCGGGTCAAAATAAATTTTGCTAATTAATTCTAAGACAGTGTCAATCCACGCCCCTGGCGCAACCCAAACAGGGCACTGAGTGACACTTATATGTTTTTTAAAATTTTCTACGGGAAGTTCAAAATTTGTTCGAAGGAATTTTTGCGGAAAATACACTTGTCAGTGCCCTTGGCGCGTCGCAGACTAGTGCATAATATTTTTAAAACTTTCTTTTAAATTAGAGAAGGGCCTTTTGGTCATTCCCCATCCTATTCTAAGTCTTTAAAAGTGTTTTAAAATACTTTTATTCGTACGAAGGGTTTCAAAACCCACTATTTTCCTAAGTCTAAAGTGTATTCCTGAGGGAGGAAGAAGAAAAGGTTTGAACGACCAGGGATTGAAGGTCTAGTTCTTGAAGAAGATTAAGAAAATCTTCATCTAGGTATGTAAGGCTAACCTAAAACATAGAATTGTTCTTCCATGTGCCCTTAAGTAAGTTGAATTGATAGATGAATGTAGCGAACTTTTAAGTATGAACTTTCTTGAGTATTTTCATATAAAGTATACCTTTTCTTTGAAATTTTCATATTGATGATCATCACAAACTAAATTTTACTTCTTAAATGGTTTATTTGAATTATTTATTACATGCACTCTACGTGATTACTTTGTTAAAGAGTATAAGAATGAACCTAGGGGTTGATGTCTAGAGCCTTGATCATATGGGTGTACTTGCTTATTGTGGTCCAGGTCCTGATTGAATGTGTTAATGGTTGATGTCGATGTAATTGATATCCTTAGAGTCTTAAAGAGGTTAAAAGTAATCTTAAAGGAATATTCCTAATTCCTTGACTTGATGAAATATGAATAAATAGAGGTCCAAGTCCAAAAGAGACTAAATGATGACAAAGCTTGATGTTAATGTTTATGAGCATAATGAGTCTATGGGAGAAATATCATTTATCAAAATAGGTAAGAATGAGTCCCACTTGCACTCATAACTACGTGGCCTGTGCAGGTGAGGATTGAAGCATGAGAAAATGGATGCTTCCTTAGTCCCCAAAAGAGGACTTAATGTTATTTCTATTTTGGATCCTATAATGCACGCCCTCTATCCCGGCAAGGTATTGGGCAGATGTGGCAACGACATCATTTTGTTGTATCATCATTGGTTCATAAGTGATAGTTGTAGGTCCAAGAAATTCCCATATAGGTTCCCTCTTGATAGTACTCATATGTTGATGTGATGGCAAGGGCCTTGACGGATGTTAAATGTGATAGTATCTATTCCTTGTTCTGAGATGATATGAATAATTAATGAGCTCACATTTCCATGTTATCCTATTTATTTCACTTACCTTTACTCCATTTACATATTGTACATTCCAGATACTGATGTCACTCTGGTGCTGCATCATTTTATGATGCAGATTCAGTAGACAGAGGATTTCAGCAAGCGAATCGTTGAGGTCCAGACTTCTAGCTCTAGAGACTTGGTGAGTCCTCCCCTGCATTCGGAGGATGCCTTGTATTTCCTTTCTTTAATGTTTTGGATCATTCTAAGTTTCTGGTAGCCATGGCCTATAAAGGTACCATCCTAGATTGTTAGCTATAGAGGCTTCATTGACATAGAAAAATGTTGGGTTGATTTTGGGGTTCTTTTCCCCTTTCCTTTTCTGAAATGAGTTTTCTTTACATTTATGACATCTCTAGTTTTGTGGCCCATGACCTATGTTTCTTTCATGAAAATGTGATTGGATAGAGTGTCCATTGTTATGCGTTTCTTTGTCTTCCGCTAATCTTAATGAAAGTACGAATCTAATGAGGCCAGGTGGTTCACTTGGGGACTCAAAATAGTCTCTGAGCGCCAGTTGTGCCTAGGGTACCCTCCCAGAGCGTGACAGGCCTATCATCTCAATCATCTCATCAACTAAATTCTCATTCAATAGCTCAAGACTTAGATCAATCATTAGAAGGAAGTCAATAGACAGATCTCTAGAGTTCAAGTGTGAATACTCATGGGACCATCAAGTTTTATCAACCTATCAACATGCTCACATCACAATCACAATCAACATTCTCAAATCAAGGCTCTAGACTCAATCCCTAGGTTTATTCATGCATTCTTTTAAAAAGTAATATATGCGATTTATTAAATAACTCATGTAAAAATATTTATTTAGAAAATCAAGTTTATGATGATCATCAACACATGAAAATACATATAATGTAAAATTTTCAAGAAAACGTTCAAGAAACATATATGGAGACCCTATATACTCACAATCTTTCTATTACCATCAATGGGGGCACATAGAAGAACATTCCCATGTTTTAGTTTAGCCTTACATACCTGGTATGGAGTTTTGACAATCAATCTCGTAAGAACTCTCCTCAATCCTCTTGAATTCTATCTTCTCTTTCTCTTCTCTTTAGCTCTAGTTTTTTGCTAGAAGCTTAGCAAGACATAGGAATGGGGATTAAAACCCTTTTGATGCTCAAAATGGACTATTTTGATCAAGTTTTAAGTTTAGAAGGGGTTGGGAAAAGTTTGAAATGCCTCTCATGAAAAACTGAAAAAAATACACTTCGGGGAACCAAGTCTGCCTCGCGGACTTGGGTGCATTTTATGGTTTTCCACTCAACATTTGCTGATCGAGTTTTGTAATTTCTTAAAAAATATTAGACTCATATCTAAGTGTGAATCTACGACAAGTTCGCTATGCGAACATGTCGCGCACTCTTACTGGAATGTGTATTCTCATTGAAAAATTATCTTTTGATCCAGTTGTTCTAAAAATCAACCAAGACCATTTTTCCACATAATTTTTCAAGTTGATCTCATTTTCGGCCTCTAATTTTCCATCAAAGTTTGGGAAAACGCGTTATGCACACATCTCTCATCTAGGGGTATTTTGGTAATTTTATCGGGTGTTAGAAAAATGGTGAAAATGGTGAAACCCATCACTTAAAACATTAAAAATTGTTTCAAAAAATTAACACTCTATGAATAAGGAGAAAGGTCCATGAACACATAGATCAAAGCACCCAGGCCTCCACGAATGCGTGTCCCATTTTTGTGAATGTGGAGTGCAAGTGGGGTTAAACCAGATTTAACAAAAAAAGCTATCTATATATAAGAACATGGAACGAAACCCCAGGATTTGTTTGGAATTTGATACACACAAATCAAATATGTAACTCTATCAGAAACGATGTTCGAGACTCAATGGAATTATCAGAATTCAATTATGAGGTCTCCTTGACCCGGAACCCGATAAAGCTCATCAAAACTAGTCAAAAACTCAAATACCCAAAATAACCTTGAAAACTCTAAAATTACAACGAGGCCATTTCTAGCATTAGTTTCACCATCTGGAACCACTAGAACTATCAGAATTTCAATTAGAGCTTTCGAACTCCGAATATTGACCATAGTCAAACTATTATCCAAATTCAACTGAAAATGCAACTTTAGATTCAAAATCTTTGTTTGAACTCCAAATTCAGCTTTGTCAGTTCTCCTAGATAAGATTTCAAATTCCAAAGCTAATGGAATTAATAGAATCACATTCTGGCATCCAAAACTCAAGGTGACCTCAAAACTCAAACTTTCACACTTTAAGCTTTTAAAAACTTTCCTTGGAAAAATTCCAACTTTTCACAAGATTTTCAAAATTTGACTTTTAGACTCAACCAAAATGACTCAAGGAAACTTTCAAAAAAGGCAAAAGTGGCAATTTATCAAAAATACAAAAAATGACCTTTAGGGTCATTACAGTAGAATTGTGTAAGATTTTAGAGTCATTATAAATTGTACTTACTAAATTCTAGAGTTCATTGTGAGTTGTGTAAAATTTTAAAATTGTATAAAATTTTAGCATTCATGGAGAAATGAAGATGAAAGGAAACAATGGAGGAAATTTTTTTTCAAAAGGTAACTTTTAATTTGTCTATATTTGGTTGGCCAAAATATTTTCTATAGAAAAATAAATTACTTGGGTTATGTGAATTTCATGAACTATATGCTTTTGTTACTTTATATGGATTTATTAATGAACTTCGTGAAAAACAAGGATGATGAATGGTATGATTAGTAGCACTCAGAGAATATTACTAGTCCCCAAGCAAACGACTTAGCCTCATGATAGTCATCCGATCATTTAAATCAGTGGAAGACATTGGAAAAAAAGTGACATAATGATAAGCAACTTAGTTTACTTCTAAATCAATAAATAAGGGTCATAGGCCAACAAAGTCAAACTCAACATCTATGATATAATAGTAGATTTAAAGAAAACTCAATTCAAGGAAAGAAGCACCTCAACATCAAGTCATCATCTTCTAGTCTATGAAGTCTCTACCTCTACAGTCTAGAATGGTACCATGATAGGTCAATGGCTACCACAACTCAAAGCATAAGAAATATAAAATGGTATCCTCCGATAGCAGAGGAGGACTCACCAATCAGTACGTGGAATGTACGAGTATGTAAAATAATTGGAAGGGAAAGGGCATCATAAAAGACACTCAACTCAAATATCATAGCATACATCATATCTTAGTAACTTATAGATACCCAGTCAAACTCAAAAGTGCATATGCAAGATAGTTATCAAACAGACTCATGTGTATCAATACATGACAGTGCAACTATGACAAGGTAATCACATATAAGCAACAATCATAGAAACAACCTAAAGTCAATAATGTAATTCAAGTGCCTGCACAAAAAGGCATCCCATACTTCACTCAGAATGCTATGTTCAAATTTAATGATCGGGACTGATAAAAACACTCGTGCTCATAAAAGATATTCAAACACTACATACAATACCATAGGCTTACCCTATATTCATGACCATAACATTTGACTAGTTGACTTAGGATCATTATAGGACTTTCTTAGCTTGTAATGTAGGCTCGAGGGGCATTGGTGTGATATGTTTGGGACATAGTGACTATCACCCTCCTTAAATCTGCATTATTTTGCACTTTTATCCTACCAACACTGGTATTGTTAACTTATAAATCCCCTTTTTCCATTTCAAACCATTTCAAGTGCTTTATTCAAATTTTTTAGCTCACTGCCTTTTATTTTTCTCAATTTTTTTTACCTTTTAGGTCACAATTTAGGCATTGATTTGTTTTTTCTCACACTTACTTCAGATTTTTCCCTTTTTTATTGTATCACTGTGCTTTTTTCCCAATTTGATGTGATTTTCTTGTAATAGTCACCTCAACTTAGGCTTTTAGCCTGAGTTGAGATGCACAATATCCAACCTATGAACTAGGCCTACTTTGGGTGGTCACCCTCAACTTAGGCTTTAAGACTGAGTTAAGGTGCACAATATTCAAGGAGGAACCAGGGCCAATTTTAGGGTTAAACAGACAAAAAAGCTTAGTTACTCAGGTGTCTACAAAGAAAAGCGTACATGTAAGGCTCAAACATTCGGCTCAAGGATACAAAATTATTTGGTTGGTTATTTTAGGCTAAGCGGACTAATATGAACAATGACCTATGATCCTTTCCTAACCAACTAATCTATAATCTCAAACAGAGTACCAAGGCAAGTTTTGAATTGAAACACAGTATACGAACATGCAATGAAACTCACACACACTTGGCACCAAATACACTAACAACCTAGACTCTCAGATCATGCTTTTTACCATAATTAAGTCCTAACTTGTTCAAACAAACACTATCAATCACTATTTAAATTTTTTTGTTCTATCAGGCAAAGTCAAAACTAGAGCAATAATCAATTTATCCTTTAATTTCTAAAACTCTTCTCACAAGCATCGACCATTTAAACTTAGCCTTATTTTGGGTTAGCTTAGTCAATGGTTATGATATGGATGAAAATTCCCCTATGAATCTGCGATAATAGACAACCAAACCCAAGAAGCTCCTTATGTCGGTTGAAGATATGGGTTTGGGTCAATTCTCCACTGCCTCAATTTTCTAGACATCAACCCGAATACCATCTCCAGATATTATATGACCTAAGAAACCCATTGATTCAAGCTAGAACTCACACTTGGAGAACTTTTCATATAATTCTCTATCCTTAAGAGTTTGGAAGACAACTTTTAAGGTGATGAGCATGCTCTTTAATGCTCTTCATTATTCTTGGAGTAGACCAGAGTATCATCAATGAAAACAATCATGAACATATCAAGATATGGCTTAAACACTCTATTCATCAAATCCATAAAGGCTGCAGGTGTATTAGTTAATCTAAAGGACATGACCAAGAACTCAAAATGACCATAATGTATCCTAAAAGTTGTCTTCGGTATATCAAATTCTCTCACCTTCAACTAATGGTAACAAAATTTGAGGCCTATCTTTGGGAAACAACATGTACCCTAAAATTGGTCAAATAAATCATCTATCCTAGGGAGAATGTACTTATTCTTTATAATGACCTTATTCAGTTGCCTATAATTAATACAATTTTTAGAGACCCATATTTCTTTCACATGAATAGGACAAGAGTGCCCCAAGGAGAGACACTTAGCCTAATGAAGCTGTTATCTAGCAAATCTTTTAGATGCTCTTTCAATTTTTTCAACTCAACAGGAGTCATTCTATAAGGTGAAGTAGAGATAGAATGAGTATCGAGAAGAACATTCATCCCAAAGTCAATCTCCTAATCAGGAGGGCCTCTAGGCATATCCTTAAGGAAAACTTCAGAAAACTCATTCATAATCAAACTGACTCAAGAGTAGGAGACTCAACATTATCATCTTTGACTCTAACGATGTTATAAATACACCCTTTAGAGATCAACTTTCTAGACCTAGGGCAGGAGATGAATTTACCCCTAGGCATAACAAGACTACCCTTCCATTCTAAGACAGTCTCACTTGGGAATTTAAATTTAACAATTTGAGTTCTACAATCGATAGAGCATAATAGGCATAAAGTTAGTCCATACCCAAAATTATGTCAAAATCAACCATGTCTAACCAAACTAAGTCGGCCATGGTATCTGTATAATAGATTGACATGGAGTAATCTCTATAGATCCTCTTAGATAAAATAGACTCATCAACAGGATTAGACACAGTGAAAGTTTCAAGAAGACACTCAAAGTTCTATCAAATATACTAGCCACATAAGGAGACACAAATGATAAAATGGCATCCGGATCCATCAAAACATAATAATCAAAAGTAAAGACTCAAATTATACCCATCACAATATCTGGAACGTTCTCTTGATCTTGATGACCACCCATGTCATATAAATGATTTGTAGCCCCGCTCATACTAGCAACAGACCCTTTTGATTTCCTCTGAATGATGTTGTTGTAGAAGATTGAGCCTTGTTGGGCCACTTTGGACAATCCCTTTGGAAGTAACATATATGTCCACACTTGTAACATACATTACCTCTCTCATAGTATTCTCTCAATGAAGTTTGACATACTTCCCACATGGTAGCTTACCTTATAAACCTTGAGACACACTAGCCTATGACTGAGATCCTTGGGCTCTGAAATTCTGAGACCCTTCTTTCATTTTAGTGTCTAGGTGCAAGTGAGATAAATTCAGAAGAACTTATTTATTAATTTTAAATATAGCAGACAGAATTCCATTAGTCTAATTTGGGACCTTAGGATAGTTTTGACTCTATCTGACAAACATATCAAGATAAAGAATAGGAAAGGGCCCTTAGATTTATTTGTGACCTCTGAGTAGTTGTATGAGGTGAAAATCTCACGTACGGTTCTGTAATAGCGATGGGCATTTGAGTCTTAGATTTTTATTTAGTTTTCTTGTCTAGGTGCAAGTACATTAGTAGATGAGGACACTGACCCTGACTGGAATCCGTTACCATTCTCATTCCCTCTCTTCCCAACCTCATGGTTGGATGTCTTTGCCATCTTATTCCTGTACTCTTCCCTATTCTGCTGCATCTTCTAATTAGTTCATTGTACATAAGTCATCAACCTTCCAATATCCATATCACTCACAAGTATAACTCCCCTTTCATCCTTCTTCGGCCCCTTGTTAAGCCCATCAACATACAAACTCATTCTCCTTTTCATATGTGCAACTATCTCTAGAGCACAACGAGACAGCTAGGTAAACTTGAGACCATATTCCTACATAGTCATGAAGCCTTATTTTAGATTAAAAAACTTTCTTACCTTAGCCTCTCTCAACTCTCTCGGGAAAAATCTCCCCAAGAAAGCCTCCTCAAAAACTGCCCGGATTAGAATTGGTGCACCCTCTCCTCTGTTTTTCCTCCACTGATCAAACAACAACCTGGCAACACCTTTGAGCTGGTAGGCAGCGAACTCAACCCTATTAGCATCACCCACATGTATGACTTGAAGCACTTTCTAAAGCTCATCAATATAGTTTTTTGGATCCTCATTGGGTGTAGACCTTGCAAACTAAGGCGGTTTTGTCCTCAAGAACTCACAAAATGTAGATATATCCTGAGTGTGTTATCAACCTGCTCCCTGCCTAGATAGGTGCTTCCACAACCTATGCCAACATCTAGATGGCTTGGCAAAGTTCAATATTGTTGATGTCAATTTGTGGTGGCTGCTTAGCAAGAATAGTTGGGCCTGTGGGTTCTTCTTAATTCTACGGCTCTGGTTGGTTAGCATTATGTCAAACCAAATGCCTCTTTCTCTAACAGTTCTTCTTGGAGGCATGATCATAATTCTACAATACGCATAATACATGAAATCAAAGAGACATTCACAGAGATAAACTCTATAGCACGAATTCAGAATGATAAAGAAGTATAATAATTCCTAATATCTTATAGCCTCCTGTTTACAAGTATGGTGCATAACACACCCATAAACAAGACTCTACTACACACAACTTCATAGACTCCCTAGGACTCTTGAACTTTGTGCCCTGATACCAAATTTTCCAAGCCCTGGGAGGGTACCCTTAGCATGGCTGGCACTCGAAAACCATTTCTAGTTCCCCGCTAACCACTTGGCCTTATCATATTCATTCAATCACAATCTAACAATCAAGATTAACTCTAATAAAATAATAATCCAATCCACAATCAATGGCCAAAGGCTAACCAATCTATCAACTCAACTAAATAAGACTAGCATGAAAGAAACTAGAAAACAATAATATCCAATCACAACTCGATAATCTAGTCTATGCAGCCTCTATCCATCTGTGTAGGTGGTACCAATGACAAGTCTATGGCTACCTTAAAATAAAATAAAATAAATCTAAACTCTAATAGCTAGATTATAAAAATATGGAAATCCTTAAAAAAAAGGAGGTTTTACAAATAAGCTGAACACGGATAGATCCTCAATGATGCATTTGTTGATGATCTCTACTACCTTTCTCTACATCATCAGATGATGTAGGCCTAAATGAACGTCAATACGTAAAATATATGAGTATGTAAAATAACATAATGAAACAGGCATTAAGATAGAATAATACCAACTCAAATTAAGAAATAAGGAATTCGATCAAGATGTCATAAGTCTAAAGCAATAACAAGGTTTAAACATAGATCAATCATATATAATCTAATTCAATTTGATCCAATCAAAGTACAATCAAGAGTTATATGGAAGTTTCACTTATCCGATAACAAAATCACTTATGAACTAGTGATCATACAATAATCGCATTGATGTTGCCACAATCTTTCAATACTTTGCCAAGGTAAAGGGAGAATCAACCAATGAGGATCCAACAATCAATCAAGTCCTATTGTTTCAGACAATAAAAATAGGGAAACTTTTGACTCAATGGTTTAATTCCTCCTATATTTGGCAATGTAGTTATTAAGTTTGAGTTGGACTTACTCTCACTCAATTTGGTGCTCAATACTCCGCCCAAGATTTTGTGCTCATAAACAATTAATTCCAATCAATAAGTCTCTTATGGACTCTTTCAGTTAATTAATTCTAACACAATCAATCCTTTCAGCCTATCATATTACTATCCAATCAATTTACAATCACATCTTTCAAGATTGATTTAAATATACATTTATGATAACATTCAATTTTATTCAATCATTTGGGTTCAAGTTGTGAAAACACAAAAGGGCATTCTAGTCTCATCAAGGTTAGATTCATTTTATTCACATTCATAAGTTCCACAATTCATGCTTCTATTACCAATCAATGCATCTAGACATTCAAGTTTAAGAGACAGTATAACAGGGGCTTATGTAGTAAATGATGAAATTCATGTATTCAAGAAATTAATTCATGAGAACAATCAATTATATAATAGCATGTAAGAATATTCTAAGATTTTTGAGAAAATCTCAATAAAATATTCAAGGAAGGCTAGTCATTCACAATTCAATTAATCTAGTTTATGGAGGCATGGAAGAACTTTTTCTATGTTTTAGATAGGCTTATATACCTGGAAGAGAAAAATCTCTTGAAAAAATCTTTGGTCTGAACTTGAAGATAAAGGACCCAGCTTCTTCTTCGAAAGAACTTTGAACATAAAAATCTAATGTTTTTAGTGATTTATGCGTTAATGGGAAGTTATTAGGCTATAGGATAGACTTAGGGAGGTTAATTAATGGTAAAAGGTTTAAACTATCCTTTTAGGAAACTCAAATAATCATCAACATTGAAAAAGATCTTTTAATGAATTCCTCGGCAAAATCGGTGGTCTAGGGGTCCCGTCGCCAAATTATTCAGTGGTACACCGAATGGGAACCTTAGACCACCCTCTTTTACAATTTTAAAGTTTCTGGAAATAATTTGGTGGTCAAAACAGCGGTTCACAGAATTTTTCAGTTTAGACTCGTTTCAGTTAAATGGTAATAACGTTTTACTCCAAACTCCGATTAAAGCAAAATTAGATGTGTTGGAAAGCTAATTCAAAGATATTTAATTTAATAGGTTATGGCTCACCTTAATCATTAAGTGCTAAGAGATATGATCATTTGAAGTTGACCCTTCTATGAACTCATACTGAAATTTAGCCGATGGAAATGTTTTGAACTTGATTTGACCTTGGGTGTCCCTTATGACCTCAAACCACATCCGACACATTTAATTAATTAGGAAAGGACTTTAACATACATTCACAACTTTGGAGTTATTGACTCACCTAATTTCATAGAATTTCATATCGAAACTCAATCGCTATAGGAAGTTTTCATCTCAACTTTGTGTTAAGGGACTCTTGTGACCTTAATTCATTTCAAATTAATCTATAATCCCTCTATGAAATAGACTTTAACACCTATTTGCAAGGTTAGAATCACTTGTTATGATCCCATACACATATGAAGGAAGTTTGAATCTTAGTTTAGAAGTTTTCAAGGTCAGAAAGTTCGGAT
>DF363737.1:12495-33604 GCA_000787875.1 Solanum virginianum | reverse complement strand
CTAAACGGGTGCCAGTCACGGCCCATAGGTTGGGACGTGACATGTACCATCAAATTTAATTTAAACATGACAAACACATTACATCTTATATTTGTACTAGATACAAGGAATCGTGCAAATACGATGGCGGTGATAGAATTAGAATTTTTTATGAATTTAAAATTTACAGAAGTGATTCAACATTTATTATATATATATAAAAAAAAAAGGTTAATAGGTTAGCTCCGCAACTACATATGCTAAAATTTCAAAATAATAAAATATCTATTTAAATAAAAGAGTTGAATAAAATAAGTATAATAAAGTTCTACACTAAAATGAAAAAAAAATTCCAAATAAAAAAATTTGTGATAATTAAATGCAAATCAATTAGTACCCTTTCCAATACCCTACCAATCAATGGAAAAGCAAAAAGATGGTACTACTTCTTTTGAATTTAATTATCAAATATTTTTAAATTTAATTCCTATTTTTACTCGTTATTTTAAACAAACCAAAGTTAAACAAAAGAAATTTCCGTACAGGAATTTCTTCATTCTAAGGGCTTGAATCTAGACTGATCAGGGGTGTTTGAATTTTAGTTTTCATACTCCTAGTAAAATTTCAAGAAAAAGAAAAATTGCAGCCCAACGAAAAATATAAGGAAAAATTCATTTATTGGATCTTCAAATAACAATTATACTAAACAAGGTCATATAAATGGACCAGAGGTCTCTAGTTCGAGCCCTGGAAAAAATCTTGTTGGGAGTGCCACCCCCAAATGGGCCCTGCAGTGCGAAATTTAGATTTAGTCGGGACTCCACGGACTTTGGACACTGAGTGGAAAACCAAAAAAAGTCATATAAATGGAGGAGAAACAATAGGACATAGATAATACAATCATTTTGTGAGGTAAAAATTGTCTTCAAAAAGGAAAAAAGAAAGAGCAACAATGGTGAAAGATTTCTATGGGTTAGAAAATGTATCAGCCTTGCCATTCATTCAATTACACTGTTTATTTCTAAAGCTTCAAAGAAGCAAGACTTAAACGGGCCTCTCACTCGTAAATAAAAGCACTTCAATGTCATTCATCAAGACTGATCCAATCATGGGAAACGAACTAGCCTATTTACAGCCGAGTCCAATGCATCTACATTTCTCCTGATAATTTTCCTTCAATGTATCAAGGAATCACAAAGAAAATATATATTCGTTGTAAACAGTAGAAACAGTCATACTTCGTCATCGCATGGAGCAAGGTGCCCAGGGAATTCTGGCTCAAGGCAATAAAGGAAAACCTATTTATAAAAAGAAAAGC
Organism: Solanum virginianum; assembly: GCA_000787875.1. NCBI lineage: Eukaryota > Viridiplantae > Streptophyta > Magnoliopsida > Solanales > Solanaceae > Solanum > Solanum virginianum. The sequence continues at coordinate 32,307 of DF363737.1, read as the reverse complement.
AATGCAACAAACCTGTCGGTTCACTGGCTACTTGCCAACTGAAACGACAAGAATCAGCATTGCATCCTATTGTGAAACTTTAAAGAAAGAATTGTTGGTAAAGCATATGGCAACTTAAAGGAGAAACAATGTCAAACATCAAACCAGAATCACATAGAAAGGATACAGCTGAGTTGCAAGATTATCAATTCCTTTCATTTCCTCATTCAATCTGCAATGAGAGAGTTAGCTCAGAAAGATTCACCAGAATAGTAGATTTTGCAAAATTTTGGGGTGGAGGGAGAAAGACAGATGTAATTTTACTATATGATGCAAAGCTAGACCCAATTCAAAACATGCAAGTTCCTATTTAGAGGCTTGACGGATGTGTCCACCAAACCACATGCAAATCAATACCATATAATCTAAGTTATACCATCTAAGCTTAATAGGCACACTAACTTGGTGATTCCTCCCTACTCTTTAGGGTGAGTCTGATAGTTCCTTTTTTTTTTTTCAGGAAGTTACCACAAGGACTTGACTAAAGAATACAAAAACACTACCTTAAGCAAGAATTTATATAGCGGTTTCCTTTAGTTGCTGCATCAAGTGCTGCAAGATAAACAGGCAAACATTAATACAGGTGCAGCCCAAGTTTAGTACATTAACATGTGAATTGGGTGCTAATGAATGGTGAACGCATTTAAGAAATAAAATGAGCAACGGAGAGATCTGGAATTATATCACATAAAATTTGTCTCTCTTTGATGACTATCCTCCTATAGTCCTATTACAGAACACACTAGTAGCACGCATCCATATCAAACATCCTATTATAATTATGATCACATCTTTATATATCAAACTTCTTCTCCTGGAGAATCGAGTCTAGATATCTGAATTTTCTGCATTTCAGCGCCGTAATCCTGTCTAATCTCATTTCAACTTCACTCCTTAGCTAAATTTGCTGTGATATATTCTATCTTATATATTTTCTTTTCAATCAGGTAAAGTAAAATTCCATTAACAATTGCAGCCAATAGATGCTACAAATTACAACCTGAAGCAAACAAGTCAGCTCCCGGAAACAAGGGACCTTCTATAAACTTCCTAAAGAGCTAATAAATTCAAACGCTAAACAAAATTATTTGCACTGGTGGTAGTTACATCGTGAGCCATCTGTATTTCGGAATATGGATGGGAGAGGGGTTTCCTTCAAAGCATCTGCTATTTCTTTCTAACCACAGGCACCAGAGAATAGAAGCTGGAAAAAGTTTGCCAAATTCCCAATTGACTTCCTTACGTTCTGTTACATCTACTTATCCTAAATCTCTTTATTCAAGCTTTTGGTTGACATCCTAACTAGTTTGTGCTAATGGTAAATATGGAGACAACCAAAAAAAAACTATGCAAAGAATTGGTCAAGAGAAACCAGGCGTCTCATGCATAATGCAGCTGGGGTTAGCAGAACAGAGATCAACCTCTTGCAGTCACATCTAGTTTGAAGTTTGAATTAATGATCTCGGGCAAAGCCAAGTGCCTCATCTTCTAGAGAAAAGGATTATTAATGCAACAAAGAGAGAAATGGAAAAGTAGACAGGAATCTCCACTTATCCATACTCTTCCACTTTGCCTACAAGTAAAGCTGGTACATCGGATCCATGGTACCAACATATGACAGTTAAAAATTCTGAATAACTCTAAGGCTTTTATTATAGGATATTTATGATCTATGTGTTTCAAAGAGAACTGATAGATAAGAGCGGATTACTATGTTGGACCTTGTGTTCATCTTACATCGAAAAACAATTGTTGGATCTAGTGTGAGGTTACACACTGGCATGCTTAAGCCTGTTGAATAAACAACGAGCAGAACAAAAGATAAAACTATAATGATGTTAAGGACTTCAACAACTGAATAAGTATCAGCTAAAATACATACCACATTCTTGAACTCGTCCTGCTGCGTCACCAAAGCATTTCATGTGATCAATAGAAGTACTAGTAACCTGCAAAATCATGCTATCTCCTTTAAACATGAACAGAACACACACATGTGGAAAAAAACCATCTAATAACAAGTCAAGAATGCATGAAGTCTTCTAATGCTTTTGGCACTTTGCTGTTCGTAATTACATGGCACTGTGCCATCTATCCTTAGATTGCACTTTGCATCTAAATTCCCCTAAAAATCTCACTTAGTCACCGGATAACTTTTCAGCTTAAGTCATTGAAGATTGTCAGGTGACAGTCACATGCCACACTAAGGATAAAAGGTGAAATACAACTAAGTCTTAACAATAAGATTGATACGTCAAGCAAAATCCTTATCCAATCCTTTCTTATTAAAAAGTAATATTTTATTGAAATTCTGTGGGAAGAACGCCGTATACAAGCAATCCATCAGAAGAAGAGAACTAAAGGTTCTCTATGAAAGAGACCTAATCATTTATACAAACAGTGATCTCTTTGGCACACAAAAATAAAAGAAAGACAAAGACATGTCCAATCTGTAAACTCGTATTCCACCCCTTCACATGATCTTTCCTTTACATCCATAGTACCATATAAGTGCCAACGGAGCAACATTCCTAAGTCTACCTCAGAGAACATGACAATCACGTGACCTGAAACCCAAGTTCAATATCCCAAGAGATGACAGATAGCAAAGTATAACTCTGGGAATAATAAACAACAAAGTACCAAACCGTTTAATCTACAGTCAGAAAGTGTCAAATGTAATGCTTATAAATGTTATTAATATCAAAAAGAATGAGAAGTTCAGATACAAATCAAATGCTATGAATTGAAAAATTCTTTCTATCTACCCAGATGAAAACTGATTCCACTTTAGAAACTTTAGAAGCAAATGCACAATCAAACAGCAGGCAAAGAGCCCAGATCACAAGTACTTCCTTGATCATCATCATAAGCATGCTTTTCTATCCAACTACTGCTACTTGGCTTGAATCACAAACTAATTGAAGGTTAGTCTACATCTATCCTCAATATCCTCTCCACTTTATCATAAACTGTGGGTTCTCTAAATCTCACATTTATCCCTCCGCTGACACACAATCATCTCAAACCAAATTAACAGGAGACTTGTCAAACAATGAACCTATGCAGTATTTGCAGCAGTATCCTCAAAACCACTGACTACTGAGACTACGACGAAATGCTTAACATGAATTAAGGGCATAGAGCAGAAACCTCTGATAAATTTGACCGAAGAGAAGCAAAAAGTGAAATGTAGCTATGAGCGATCGCCATAGAATCTCTCTCTAGAACTTCAATTGCTTTCAGTATTTCTTTGCCATTCGCTGACGACGATGTTTGAGATTCCACATTTCCGTGATCACCACATTCCACTCTTTGTTGTTCTTCTTCTTCTTCAGCTTCATCTGCTCTGTTATCGTCGGAATTCAGCTGATTCTTCTCCTCCATCTCTGGAACTAGGGTTTGGTTCGATTCCATTTTCAGATTTTCAATTTCGGGTCGATTTGATCCCCAAATTTCTGAAACAATTTATTGGGCTTTTGTATTCCGAAAGCGAACAATAATGGGCCTCAACTTCAGCCCAGGAACTAAAGCCCACTTTCTCTTGTAGTCTGTCCTAAGTAAACATAGAGTTCGTGGTCCACTTATTGGGTCCATCTACTCCTTCTGTTTTAATTTGTTTATTTTGTTTGACCGAAAAAGTATTGGGGAAAGGTGATTAGACACGATATGGCGCGACTTCATATCATCAAGGATATAACCTTAGATGGAATGAAGTATAAAAGGATTAGACACGATATGACGCAGCTTATATCTTCGTCGATGTGTCTGCTTGAGTTGCTTGCTTCCTCTTATACAGAGAGAGTTGAGGTAGCAAGCATTCACGTCTCCGTTGACGTGCTGCTTGAGCTGTCTGTTTCCTCTCATACATTATGGGGGGTTCACTAAAATATTTTATGAATTTTTTTATTAATCTTTTTGAAGCAGTTGTTTGCTTCAATTATGATTTTACAATATTGTCCCTAATAAATAATTTTCAAATAGCTTCAATTATGCTTTCATAATAATTTTTTTAGTAGTTTTGACTGTGATTTCACTATACTGCCCCGATTAATTATTTTGAGTTAAGTAAATATTGAAATTAGGATTAAAAAAAATTCTCTTTAAACTGAACGAATAAAATTAAATAATTATTTTAGTATCTTTCTATGATTATATTTTTTAATCTTTCTATGATTATATCTATGTCAAAAAAGAAGCATCTTAATCAGCATTAATAATAATTATTGAATATTAATTTTACGCTTAATGAGAAAATTTTCCAACATTTAATTATATTATTAAAAAATACATAATGAATAATTATTGTGCACATAATGAATAATTATTGTGCATGGCTATTTGTAACTAGTACTTTTTTATATTCTTTGCTTTGGTTGATGGAATGGAACAAAAGCCAAAAATTTAAAAAGAAATAAATAATAAATATGTGGCAAATATTGTAAAGCCCATAAGGTATGCACGTTTTAGTGATCATGACTGCAACTTCATCATATTAATAATTTTTTTAAGAAGATAATATATGAGGGGGTTGTGATTATTATAATGAAATAATTTAAATATCAAATTTAAAATAATATATAAAAAAATGGCCCACCCCCTAAAATGTCTTGCCACGTGTCATGCTCTAAAAATGTCATAAAAAAAACATAAGATAACAAATATATAAGGCGGGAATACGATTCCAAAAATATAAATGTGGACCACACGTATTTTCAATTTTGAACTTTTGAAAAAGGAAATATATATAAAAAAAAAGAAAAATACAATAATTACGCAATCCCAAAAAAGAGAATCCAGCAAATTTTTGTTTATGAATTTTTTTGTAAGTTACTAAAATTAAATTATGTAATGATTTGTGAATTTTTTTGTTAAAAAATGCGACAGGTTGGATTTAGGAGTTATACGGATGGGTAAAGATAGACCAAAGAAGTATTGGAGTGAAGTGATCAGATATGATATGGCGAAATTTCATCTCACCGATGACATGACCTTAGATAGAAAGAAGGAGTGTCACGTATTATGGTAGAAGATTAATAGGCTAGTAGGAATACGTTAATATATCTTGTGTTGTCATTATTCGTCTTATATCTGTTGTTATTATCGTATTTACATATTATCCTATGCTTTTTTATTATTAGTCGGTTTTCTTTTTCTCTTTTCTTTTCCCTCGTTTTTCATATCTAGTATCTTGTGCTTACGGGACTTGATTTTTTTAAGAAGAGAAATTTTCGAAAACAACCTCTCTATCTCTATGAAATAGTGGTAAGGTTTGCGTACATTTTACCTTCCCAAAATAAACCTACTAGAACAATTGATCTACTGCTCATCTATAAGTGAGGTTTTGGGAGGACAAAATGTAAGCAAATCTTACCACTACCTCATAAAGATAGAGAGACTGTTTTTAGAAGCTCTCGACATAAATATATCAGCCATAAAATTAAAAAATACTAGATACATAAATGACTATAGTGGAAAGAAATTGGAAACTTACAAAATATCGATCAATAACAACACAATATATAATGACACGACTAATCTGACAATCCTACTGTATCACAAGGCAAGACTTCATCCCATACTAAGTTTACTAGCCTCGTATCCTAATACGCAACCTTCCTTTCTTTTTATCTAAGGTCATATCCTCGGTGACACAAAGCTATGTCATATCCTATCTAATTATCTCCCTCTAGTACTTTTTTGGTTTATTTCTATCCCTCCGCGTAGTCGCTAACTTTTATACATGAAAAAAAAATATAAAATTAAAGAGAATAATAAAAGAAACTCCATTTCATTTTTTTTTTTGAAATTTTTGTTTAATTGTTTTAAATTTTAAAAATAGTAAACTAAAACCTGAAATTCAAAAGACCAAACCCAAAATAATTCCAAAGAAATAGGGGCCATTTGCAATGTCATCATCGTAGCTTTGCTTCTAAAAAAATAACCGGTATTTCAAGAACAAGCCAAAACCAGAAAAAGGGGCTTCAAATATCAAAGATTCAATCTTACTTTACAAAACCAAGTGAAATGATTCACCAATTTCTCGATCCAGTTGCTTAATTAGCTTCAAATTTTCAAGATCTCTTACATTTCAGCTCATTCTGGTTCGTAACTAACCAACATTATCAGCTTTCTTTTGGTAATTTTTTCTTTTAAAGGGGTTTATTTGATGTGGGGTTTGTTCAAAATGTGTTCTTGTTTTGTTTTTTGGCTTGTTAACCCATTTGGGGTTTTTGATTTTAGGTGTTTTTTTGGGCTTGGAGTTGTTATTGTACTTGGAATTTTTCATAATGGGGGAAAATGGCAAAATGGGTGTTGATTGTTTCAGCATTGTTGTGTAGCAGTGTTGATTAGTGGTATTGTTCTTTAACCAAAAATCTTGTTTTTTTAGTTAAATCTGGCTGAGTCTGTTGTTTGTTTGTATGTAGTTGCTCATTCTAGCTCAATGTGTTTTGGGCCTTAAAGTTTCTTCCTACATCATATTTTGGGTGGAATAATGTACTTGCAATTTTTCATAAAGTGGCAAAATGGAAAAATGGATGTTATTGTTTCAGCATTATTTTGCAGTGTGTATGTGACTGAGAGAGAGAGTAAGTTTTCTTGATTAGGGTGCTGAGTTTTGTTCTTTAACCAAAAATCTTCCTTGTTTAAGTTAAATCTGTTCTTATGGAGCTGCCCATTCTAGCATAATGTTTATTTTGTGTGTAAAAACACAATGCTTAGTATTTTTCTTTTAATTTGTCCTTATCCTTAAAATGGCTTCATATAGAGCTAAATGGATATCGAGGATTATAGCTGGATCTAGACTAGTTAAGGATTGAGTCATCGTAGTTGTTCTTCCTTCTTCTTTTCAATTCTATACTCTTAATATCTATAACTGTTGGGAGCTCTAGATCTAATTGTATGCAGAATTACTGTCACTTTTCTGTTCACAGTTATCTTTTTTCTCACTTGTGTTATCTTTTACAAGAGAAATCAAATAGGATAAAGTTATCTTTACATTTTGTATGCGTAGTGAAATGTCGAATTAACATGTTCACTCTATGGAACATGATGCTACCTCTTTCACACAAGGATAAATATAATATTTGGAAGCTGTTCCATTTAAGTTGTTTCCTAGCACTCGGTTTATGGGGTTGATTTGTTAAGAAATCTAGTTGGTTGAACTTTAGATTAGCTCTCACATTAGTTGGGAATGATATCAAGACCAATTTTTGCCAGGAGTGCATATTTTTGTGAGCTATGTTGGCATGGATCCTACATATCAAGTAGAAGGCTTCTATTAAAATAGTTTAATCAGTTTAGTCAAACCTTTTAGCAAATAGCCTGTTCATTAAACTAAAACTATGTATTTGAGATGGTATCATATTATTATAGTAGGTTTCATAGGGGGGTTTATTCCATATTGACCTTTTCTCCAAATAGGAAAATAGTTCAAAAATGGAAATGATGTAATGGTTTTTCAGTCTTCAATTTGACATTATGTACAAGGCCACAAGTATCATGAATATTTTAATTGTGGATCCAAGATGAGCTTTTTCAAAATATAACCTGTATTTCTACAATAAACAGCTTCATTATAACCGTAAGAACTTCTTTTTGCCGATTTGCGGTAAGTATTAACCATTAGATCATTTTGTTGGGCAAGTATAATAGCCATAAGAATTTCTTTGCTTATTACTGTGAGAACTGTTGATCTACTTATGTGATGGCCTATAAGATGAGAGAGATCCTTCACATCCATAGTACTTGACCAACAACAACAACAACAACATACCCAGTGGAATCCCACAAGTGGGGTCTGGGGATCCATAGTACTTGACCCTTTTTGAAAAATTGAGAGAATAAGATTCTTATGAAGATAGATGTCTCTCATGATGAAAGAAACTATGATGCCTGATAGTGCTCATAATTCATTGCAAATCTTAATCCAAGACGAACATTTTCCTGTCTAGATGGAAGTGCCAGCCATTTTGAAAAAAAAGGAACCTATGCCAACAGAATGATTTGTATAATCACACAGTTCCTCATGCAAATCATGGTCTGGTCATATCAATATCAACAAAGTAGAAAATTAATGCACACATTGTTTTTATTTGACTAAAATACCATTTGTCTACTCTCATTGTAGTTGTGTCAACCCTATTTGATTGTCTCTGCTGTTGGCTGAAGAATAGCCGTTAATGTAGCCATGCTAGTATATTTCGTATTAGTAGTTTGATCATCTCCTTTTCAATTATCCAAAATCCAACAGACTTATATAGTAGCATGTTCTTGTTTGTTTACTAGCAGTGCTCTCGGTAGTAATTCTACTACAGCATATATCAAGTTTATCATGAATCCAGAAGCTGCAACTGAAAACGGAGACTCAGCCAGTTTAAACGAAATTCTTAACTTTAAAGGGGCTGCAGAAGGTAAATCATTCCATATCTTTCAGTATCTCAAATTTTTGGTATTCTCAGGCCTTTCCCTATTTATTCAACTATTGGAGAAGTGATTTACTCTGTTTTAACAATGTTATATAGAATTTGACCATTGGGCGAAGCTAAAGCTCAGTTCCAGAAGATTTATATTGTTCCCTCTGCTCCTGTTTCCGTTTTCCCTTTTCTTTTCCTTCCTTGACTATTTCTTTAGTTAGTTGGCTGAGCACTGAAAATGTTAAAACTAGCTGTAACAGTTTTGCATCAGAGCAGCCCTCACTTAAGGATCTCAAAATTAGTCTAGTTTTCGCATTCAGGTTTTGTTTGAGCTCTCTTTACCGACTTTATAGCTGGTGTCTGTTAAATCATAAACAGTTATCATGGAGGAAATTTGAGGTCTATTTGGCATTTCTGATTTCTTTAGTTCCTTTTATTAAACAGTTTCACACTCATATATCTTTTCATTACTAACCATTGTTTTCTCTCACACCTTTGCCAGACTGTCAAAAACAACTCTACGACCTAGTACTACCCTTTACCAATTAAAGAACTTTCATTACAACTAGGTTGTGATCCATTATCTTTACCCCAAAATTTAAAGCCCAGTACTCTGGCTCTTCACCACATCCAACTATCTTTGGACAACTTTTGTTTTGCGTGGAACTGTGCATAAAACAGTGCATCAGAAAAGTTCTTGTGTCGTATCATGTGTGGTTTCTTTTCTCTCTTATCTGTGTCAGATGTACCTATTTCGTGTAATATCCTGAGAGCATTAGTCATTAGTGGTAATCTCTCCCTGGTAGATTTCCTTCTCTCCCTTACTTAAAGCTTTAATTTTCAGATAATCTTGCTGGGAGTAAATTGTTTGATGGAATCCAATCCAAGCACGGTTTGACTGATATTCCAGCTGCTAAAATCTCAGAATTGATGAAACTAAACAGCTTAGAGGTAAAGCTGGAATGGGTCTTCAGATTGGTGTTAACTCGTTACTGTATTTTATACTGTGTGTACCTTCTTCAGATTTCCTTAGTTGAACTGACTTTTATCTTCAGAGTGCCTCCACTCATTCACTATTCAGTGTTGTGAGTAATATTTTAGATGACAGCATTGAGAGGAAGAACGGAGATATACCTCAGGTATGGCACAGGAACTGAAAAGGGTGACAGAAAACTGAATAAAATTTCTTTTGGCTGGATCCTATTTGATTAATGTTACTGAAATCCTTTTAATACTTGTTAAGTGTGTGGCCTCCCTGGTGAAGTTAGTCGTACAAGAGATTGAGGAACGAGTTTCAAAACAAGCTGATAATTTGAGAAAGGTACAAGTGTTCCAATTATTGGTACTGATTTATGAGTTTTATGCAAAGGGCTTATGAGTTCTGGATCTCTTGGGGTATTACAGCAAAATGGACTGTACAAGTCTCGCGAGGAGAGATATCAATCAAGAGTTAAAGCACTCGAAGCCCTTGCAGTGGGTACCACTGAGGAACATGAGGTACTATAAATATTATTACTATTGTTAGAAAATGTTTTTTCCCTTAGTTTTCCCCCCCAAAAAAAAATAATCTATTCTCTTATTGAATTTAACATCATTCCGTCTTCCAGGTTATCATGAAGAAGCTTCAACAGATAAAGGTATATTAGATTTATCAGGAAGTTACTAATTTCTGACTTGAAATTAGCATGTTTTCTTCTTTTTTTTTCTTTACGAAGTTCGGGTGCTGAATATATTGAATGTTCTTACTGAATATGTATTATGAGTCTATTTCATACTAACTCCATGGAAACACTGGTAATGTTGAGAGCTTTGTGGGGTTTTCACGACGTTTTATTCTTCTGTATTACTTTTGGCACTACTGTACTACCTTACTTATGACTTATGTATTAGGACAGCAGTCTTTCATGGCTCCCTTTATGTTGGACATCCCTGCTTTTAGGTTGATTTCTCTTCATTATTTCTTAAATCCCCCTTCTTCCTTTGCTAATACTCCTAGATCCAAAAAGTACCTACATGTGAATGTCAGAATTTTGATGGAGAAACACTACTAAATGCCATAAACATTGCACGCATAATTCATATACTATAAATATTAAGGACCTTCTAGGACAGGTTCCGAACAGGTAAATGCAATGAGAAGGTTAGAGGGTCAGGCCGTTATACACTGAGTTTCTAAGCTGAAAACAATATATTTCTTGGTTATTTAAAAACATCATTTATATCATGTATACACACGCAAAATATATATACACACATATAATTGAGACAACTGGTAATCCTTAAACTAATCCTCCCTTTGCTCCATTTTATATGATATTTCTTTCCTTTTATCCAAAATGGATGACACCTGTCTATATTTAAACATAATTGAATTTTAAACTTTTCATTTTGTTTTTACCCAAAATGACACGTTTCTATAGCAAAAGAAATTGTAACGGCGTGTTTAATATTACACGTTCCAATAATTTACATTTCTTTCTTAAATTTTGTGCCCAATCGAAAATCATCAAATAAAATGAAACAAAGGGATTCATTGAGAATATGAGGATTCCATTGAAGTCATGTTAATACTCTCAAATTTGAAATTATTTATCTGAAATTGTTTATATTCTCGGTGATGAAGGTAGACTAGATGGACTGTGGTCAATTTGCCAAAGTTCTATTGATTCTCCTTTCTTGATCATTTAGATGGTTTCTCTATTCTTTCAGATATTTCTTGCCATATTAGTTTGGTCCATTGATTTGACAAGATTCTGAAATAAGTTATCTGCATGATCATTTTAGAAAACTTAGTTGAGCTATCATGCACCTGTTGCTGGCTTGTCTAATCATTACTGTTAGCATAACTATAGTATTTAGTAGTATTCATGTACTCTTTTATTGGTCTGAGGTTAAGAAAGGTGTGCTTAATGTGTGACCATTTTCTCAATTAATGTGCTCACTATATGTTTCTTTTATTATGTCCTACCTGGTGTCCCTTACCCACATTGAGGTCCGACTAAATCTAGATTTGTGCTGGAAGTCTCACACTAACAAAGGTGACTCCTTAACTAGGACTTGAACTCAAGAACTTTGGTTAAGGATGAAAAGAGTACTTACCATTCCGCCACAATTATGTCCGTTACAAAGAATGTTGTATTTAGTACACCTTTGCCTTCCACATGAGTTAGTTAGTAATGCGGAATCAAATAGTTTTATTATGATTCTCTTTAACAATCTGTACTACTTTTGATTTTAGAATGTGCAATTACTCGGACTTTTTATATTAGTTTCGAGATATAATGATCTTGGTGAACACAAAATGAATGTCTATAGCAAGTAAACCCAAAGATTAGATCAAATTTAGAGGCTCAAACTATGTCATTCTTTTTGGGACGGGCATTAATTCATGGATGTATCACATGATAGAACTTTGCTCCCTTGTTTCACTTGTTTGTTTTGTTGTGACAGTTGATTAGCATGCCTGATACAACATGTTGAATTGACAATGTAGCAATGTTGCTTATATGGATTTTCATTGTGTGGTTTTATTTTTCTGAACAAGTAGTCCAACTAACTTCTCTTTTATAGATAGAGAAGGCCAGAATGGAAGAGAAAGAAAAACTTCAAGAACAAGATTTAATCAGGTTAAAGGAAGATAATGATCACTATAAGATGAAAATATCCTCATTGATGGCTGAGCTTGAGTCATCCAAACATGCACATGAAAAAGACCGGTTACAGCTGGAAGCACAACTAGAGCAAACTCGAGCTGAGTTGGAGAACAAGCTACTGGAACTTCAACATCTGCTGAGTGAATCAACAAAGAAAGTACAAGAACTTGAGGCATTTTCAGAATCCAAGTTGGTGAAATTGAAAAGGAGAGAGCTTGGCTACAAACACTTCATAGACTCTCATTTTGGATCTCTGCAGGTTTGCATCTGAATTTATTCTTAACACTTCATACTGAAAGTTATTAGGGATATGACATTCTCAAATAAATCAGGAATTGAGGATATCATCTGAGTCTATAAGGCAGGAGGTGATGAGGACCAAGGAGATTTACGTCGAAGAGCTTAATCACTTTGGTCAGGACGAGAGCTGAATTCTGTGATTACATTTGTACTTCTTCATCCGGAAATCTGATCTCTATGCATGTATTCTCCATTAACAGGGTTCAATCTTAAGGGGCTGGTTGATGCTGCTCAGAATTATCACACAGTACTTGAAGAAAATAGGAAGTTGTACAACGAAGTTCAAGATTTAAAAGGTTAGTCAAATGGAATGTGAAAAAACTTAGTCATTTAAGTGCAACATAGTGTTTCCCTACCATAATGTCATTTTTGATAGGTAACATTAGAGTTTACTGTCGGATAAGGCCATTCCTTCCGGGTCAAAGCCAAAAATTGACAACCATAGAGTACATTGGTGAGAATGGTGAACTGGTTGTTGCTAATCCCTCAAAACTGGGGAAAGATAGTCACCGTCTTTTCAAATTCAACAAGGTCTTTTCACCTGCAGTTACCCAAGGTTTGATGATTTTTTATCAGCTTGATATTTAGATTAAGAACCTATAGAAACATCCTTTACTTTCATCATGAAGGAGAATAAAAAAAGACATTACCTTTTCTCAATGCTTGCCATTTTCTAACTCTAGCATATTTCAGAGGAGGTATTTCGAGATACTCAGCCATTAATCAGGTCTGTTTTGGATGGGTACAATGTTTGCATCTTTGCTTATGGTCAGACTGGTTCAGGAAAAACATATACCATGGTATGGCCATCTTTAGAACGTGTATTTTGTAGATACCAATGGCTTTTCACTTCTACTTATCCTAGTCCATTCTGATTGCCTTCAGAGTGGGCCCAGCATGTCATCGGTGGAGAATTGGGGGGTCAACTATCGAGCTCTGAATGATCTATTCAACATCTCCCAGAGTAGGAAAAGTTCCATCGCATATGAAGTTGGTGTTCAAATGGTTGAGATATACAATGAGCAAGTGCGTGACTTGCTCTGCAGTGATACTTCTCAGAAACGATATCCTTGTTAAAATAATCTATTTGTGTTTTTGATACATTGGCTATTACAATTTTCTTCTGTTCATTTTTTTACACATTTATTTCCTTGAATCACTATTTCTTCAATGTAATTATATAATGGTTTTTAAAGTTTTCATTTTCAATAGTTAGTGGAGATGTGAGGAATGTGCATGCCATATATTTCCTGATGTTTCCTTAACTTTCGCACACTTGGGATTTGGAGTACTACTCAACCCAATGGCTTAGCTGTTCCTGATGCCAGCATGCATCCAGTCAAATCAACTGCAAATGTCTTAGAGTTGATGAATATTGGCCTAATGAATAGAGCTGTTGGCGCTACTGCTTTAAATGAAAGAAGCAGTCGGTCACATAGGTTATCTCTTAGACTAACACTTCTTATCTCAATTCTGAAATATTTTTCTGTCTGTACATCATGTTTATTTGACTCATTATAATGCAGTATCCTCACTGTTCACGTACGTGGTATAGACTTGGAAACAAATGATATTCTACGAGGCTGCCTGCATTTGGTAGATTTGGCTGGTAGTGAAAGAGTAGATCGCTCGGAAGCCACAGGGGATCGTTTACGAGAAGCACAACATATAAACAAATCATTATCTGCTCTTGGGGATGTGATATTTGCATTGGCACAAAAAAGTTCTCATGTGCCATATCGAAATAGCAAACTAACACAAGTTCTTCAAAGCTCCCTTGGTAGTTAATTACCTTTTCTGTGTTAATTCTAATTTACATATATTCTGTAAATGAGTTTTACTTCTCTTTCTGTTAAACCTTTATTTACTTATTTTCGCTCATTTCATGTTACAGGAGGCCAGGCAAAGACACTTATGTTTGTACAGCTCAATCCTGATGTCGAATCCTACTCAGAAACCATTAGCACCCTGAAGTTTGCCGAGAGGGTGTCTGGAGTAGAGTTGGGTGCAGCGCGGAATAACAAAGAGGGTCGGGGTGTTAAAGAACTTATGGATCAGGTACCTCACGGCACGTTCTAATATCAATAGCTTGGTAGATAATGTTATTCTAGTTGCTCTTACTATTTCACACTGCCTGCATCTACAGTTGTATTGTCTACTTATTTTTTGTCAATCCGACATCACACTTGTGCATCTATGATTAAGGCCCGTTTGAATACTGTCTTGTATGCTTGGCTCTTCTCTAGAGCACAATAGATTTATGATGCTTGCAATGTTGCTATTTACTTTGCTATGGTCATGTACAAAGTATTGCTTGTAAATTTTCAGGTAGCTAACCTAAAGGACACAATTGCCAAGAAGGACGAAGAAATTGCACGGCTACAGATTCCCAAAACCAGTGGCAATGCTGAGAGGCATAGTGTGAGCTCAATCCGGCATAGCTCCCCCTCTCCGAGAAGACATTCTTTAGGCGGTCCACGAACAAGCCAAATTTCTGGAGAGAGAAGCTTAAAACCTACTCAGAAAGTTGCTTCTGATGTGGACAATAGTTCAGACTACAGCGACAGACAATCTGACACTGGTTCTCAGCAATCAATGGATGATTTTAGGCATCACAGAGATTTCTTTAGACAATCCAGGCTTGCTGTGGTAGATGCTGATTTAAATCAGGGTGAAGACACTGATTCAAGGGCTACTGTGAGAAGAGGTCAAAATCCTAATGAAGATGTGGAGCTCATCGGGCTTGATGATGCAGATTCTGAAGAGAGATTAAGTGACATATCTGATGGTGTACTTTCAATGGGAACTGAGACTGATGGTTCAATCAATAGTATCGTAGAATACACTCTTTTCCCTGAAACGACAAAGCCACCTTCTGAGACCCCTGAGAAGTGAGTATTCTACAAATGTGTATATTATGACATCTCTGATTGTCTTTTTGTCAGGTCTTGCCTTACAATTTGTTAACTTTTTTCTTGAATGTTGATTCACTCGTGGAATCTCTAATTCCCATTTCTCCATAATGACCTCAGGTTGATATATCAGCATATCTTGTATCTTTGTGTTGAAAATTGCTTTACCCGCCTTTGTATTAGTTTTTTTTATTTTTCGTTTTCCCTTTTCTCATTTCTTGATCCATGTTTTGTCTCCACAGAAAATTAACATCAGGTTACGTTCTGAATGAGCATTTCTCATAGTTTAAAGTCACAATTCCTCGTTTCCAGTTTAAATGTACTTCATGACTATTTAGATCACATATCTTCTTAGTACAGTATTTTGTCGAAGATAGCTTGTAGTTACTTGGGAACAGCAGAATGCTACGTTTTCCTGCTGAACTCTTTGTTAAAGATACCCAAGGCACTCATCAAATTTAAAAACACACACTTATTCTCTTTGCTGGTGAATGATTCAGGCCCTCTATACCTGCTAAAGTTCCGCGGCCCTCACAAAAGGCAGTGCAAACAGGATCTTCTCGGATGTCATCATTGAAGAAGAGCACCCCTAAAGTCCTGAGTATGTGATTCTCATATGTTCTTTTTTGCCTTTATTTTCTTTCTTTGTTAATGCTCTCCTAATTAGAGAAGAGAAATGATAATAATGTATCGCCATTTCCTTCTTTCTAAATCATTCCAACTTTTCCGTTTTCCTTTTCTATGCTTCTCAGGTTCTAAAAAACCTCCTGCCGGAAATACTTCTGCAGTTAGGTCATCCAAAAGGTGGCAATAGTACAGAAGAAAATTTGTGGAAGAGGGCGCTTGGCTATCCTTCTTTGTAGAGTAGACTGTAGACGCAATTATTGTGTCATCTCCATTGTTGTGGAGGATATGTAGGAACTTCAGCTTGCAGCAAGCTGTACTGATCAGTTGAATTTCTTTAGGAATATTTGCTCCTCCACTCTCCCGCCTCCCCTATTCGAGGTGGAGGAGGAAAGGAAAGCGGTGCGGAGTTTCACATTGTGTAGTGTGTACATGTAGTTCTATTTAAAAACTTGCTGATGCATTTTTTAGGCTATGAAAATAGTGTTGACTGGTAACTTATGTTTGATTATGATGCTTTTGTGAAAGGAAGATCATGTTTGAGTAACTGGCTCTGTTGTTTTCATTTTTGAATTCGATGCACTGTGTCTTGAGCCAAAACTGAAAAAAGGGGGTAATTTCTGTCCTTATGCTTAAGCCTCTGTGCTCGTGAGAAATAGCAGGTATAAAAAAGACAGCAATCCAAAACCGCTGTTATAAAAGAATAATACATCTGGACACTGTTATAACAATGCTCCCAGGTCTCATACAATTGTCTGTTTTCCAAATGTTTGTTGGCTGTTACTCCAAGGCGCCTTGGAGTAACTGGTAAAATTATTGTCATGTGATCAGGAGATCACGGGTTTAAATCTTAGAAACATTCTTTGGCAGAAATGCCAAGTGAGATTACGAACAATAGACCTTTGTGGTCGAACTCCTTCCTGGACCCTGCGCATAGCGAGTTTTCCTTCCCTTGTTGGCTGTTGTTACTTATCGCAAGTGAAGTCCAGGGAGTGTAGGATAGATCTTAGATTTTGGGATTTAACTTTATGTTTGGTTACAAATTAAATGTGTTTTTCGTGAAAATGAAATACTTACATATATATATATATATATATATATTCTTGTTTCAATTATTTCGCTTTTTGGTTTAAAACTAATTCTGTTGATTTGTGTGATTGTTTTATTATTTTAATTTGGTGAATATTTTCCATCGCATCAAACTAATTAGATTGCCACATACTATGCAAATTGGAATTAAGAGAGGAGAAATTGTGCAAATTAAATTACTCTACTTAAATATACTCAATTAGATGAAAAAGATAGTTATTATTTTTCAAATATCTATAGTAATTATAAAATGTGTTGACAATTGACTTAGTCAAAGAAATCATAAAACAAGTAAAATTAATATCTCAAAAAAATCAATTGAAAGAAAAATTAATTACAAAAAAATGGTATTATATAAAAATCATTACAAATATCATTGTTTTCCTATATTCACTTTTTAACTTATTATTCCAATATAATTTTTTTTCTTGTATATTGACGTATATTTTATTATATTTCCAAATCCAGTAAACAAGTCTGGGTGGTGTAGTTGGTTATCACGCTAGTCTCACACACTAGAGGTCCCCGGTTCGAACCCGGGCTCAGACAATTTTTTCCAAGTTCGATAATTGTCGTTTTTTAGTTTGGTGAGCTTTTTGATAACTGATATCAAAAGCTCATACCTTATTAAGATGAGAAGTGTAATTTTTTAGTTTGACGAGAATCATAACTAATATCAAATGCCTAATGAAACTCACATGACTAATATCGAAAGTTTCTACTTTACTATGATGAAAAACTCAAAAGATGTCATTTTTCAGTTTGATGAGAATCGCATAACTAATATTGAAACCTCATACTTTATTAAGATGAGAAGTTCAAATGATGTCATTTTTTAGTTTGATGAGAATCACATTTCAAATGGTGTCATTTTTTAGTTTGATGAGAATCATATAACTAATATCGAATGGCCCTGCTTTGCAAAAAAAAAAGACCGACTTTTCAAGTAGAAAGGAGGAAATATGAACATACCATAAGCTTATAGCATTCTCAATTCTATGGCAAAACTCATGCATGATTGATGCACTACAACAACAAAGATTAATCCTCACACTCCATGTGCTTCATCAACATCTTTTTCTTGTCTTTCTATGTTCTTACAAATCTCCAATCCCTTTGTTCTGGCAGAAAAATGACCAAACATCCTGTAATTGATGTCATAATTCCAAGAAACATGTGTGGTATAATCTTCTTGTTACTATCCCCTCCTGCATCAACCAAAACCGGACTCACCACGCCTCCGAGCACCACAGCCTGCCAGACAATTGACACTGTTGCATTTCTTACACTAGTTGGGAACAACTCTGAAGTATATATCAGCAACAGATCAAATGCAGTACAACCACTGAAAAATGAAGTTAACTCCAATACTAGCTGTAAAACCTTGCGTTCACTCGCCATCATGCATAACATGCCACAAACACCAGATAAAATGCTCAGTCCGAGTAGCGTGCTTCTCCTGTTGCATCTTTCTACCAAGAAAAAGACTATCAGGAATGATGGCAATTCAAGTAACGCATTTAGCCCAGTACTCACGTAGAGATTTAAGCTAAAGTTGCCATTTCCGAGTCCTAATGGCATGCCATAGTACATCAATCCAATGCCAAAACCAACTGCTACCGCTATCAATAGCTGTCCAAGAATCCACTTTTTCTTAAACAGAATCTTGATCAACGGCTCATTAGGACTAGTCATAAAATTCAGCTTCCTGTGATCAAGATTCAAAATTTGGTTCTTGAAATGAGATGCAACGAATGTGTTGAGGATTGCAGAAGCTTCACTAACTTTCCCTTTTGAAAGAAGCCATCTTGGTGACTCATAAACACAAAACTGCATCAACATACAGTAAACTATAGCAGGAAGAGACGTCGAAAGATAAAGTACCCTCCACGAATAGTTCCTATTCAAATAAGCCAAACCTGGTAATGACAGAAATCCAATTGTAGACATAAAGAACCCTACAGTTCCAACTTTTCCTTGATATTGCTTTCCAACACTCTCAGAACACAACACAAGTACCGATGAACCAATCGCAGCGCGACCATATCCACTTAGGAATCTCAAGGCAGAGTACATCCAAATATTGTCAGAGAAAGCAATGAAGACTGAGGCCATAGACATGATCAAACATCCAAAAAACAACATGGTTTTTCGACCAATCGTGTCACCTAAAAGACCAAAAACAAGGCCACCAAGCAAGCACCCCATGAAAAAAGATGAAGCAGGAAGGCCTTGTAGTATAGGACTATTAGAACAATGAAGTGACCATTCAGACACAATGGATGTGTAAATAGGCTTATCCCAATCCCATTCTGTTGAAGAAAGTCGACACACGTTGGACTTCGAATTACAACTTGTGTTTCTAAGATGTCTGCAATGCCATGAAGGGATTGCATCAGTAAAAATTGTGATGAATGTTTGTTGAGCCTCAAAGAAACAAGCCAAAGAAACAAGTATGACTTGCAAGATTTGTGGCCATGCAATTCCACAACTTCCAAAAAATGGCTCTATTATTTGTTCTTGATCATTTAGCTTTGGAAATTCTTGATCTTGGTGATTCTTGGTTGAAGGAAAATTTGAAAGTAAAGGAGTTGTTGAATCAGCCATTAGGATTTGGATGTGGATATTGACCTCTTACTTCTAGTCATATTTATACAGATAGTAACACATAGGGGTCGTGACAAGTTTGGTATCAGAGCACTAGGTTTATAAGTGATTCTCGGAGCACAACAGGCCGTGTCGATTAGAGTCCGAACACGTCGCGTCGATTAGAGTCCT
>DF363738.1:10494-29912 GCA_000787875.1 Solanum virginianum | reverse complement strand
TTATACCAACCTAGCGTCAAACGGAACCATAAAATGCTAAATCACATAACTTCATATTCTTAGCACCAATTAAAAAACTGCTCAACCAGCATGTGCTATATATACATAAGACCCCCTAGGACCCCTATCAACCCCCTATCAATCCTTTCAAATGTTATATCTACCTCACAAGACCTATTTTTAAACTAACTAACCCATACAAGCTTCAAAAGTCTAACTAGAACCTTCTAGCGAAAAGACCCATTTTTTAAACTAACTAACCCATACAAGCTTCAAAAGTCTAACTAGAACCTTCTAGCGTCCAACGAAACATAAAACGCTCATTTCCATTTCATTCCCTCAAACAAAAACTGGATAGCCCCTAGTATGTATACATCATTAACATATTAAAATACTTCAAAAGACTCCAAGAATCACAACACCACGCTCCAACGCTCAACGAGAACCCATAATATCAAAACGCTACAATTTCCACCTATTTAGGTTCCCAAATTCGACCCTCAATCAAAAAGTGAGCACACATAAGTTCTATACTTTTTTCCACTCATATAAGTTCACAAGAACATATTTTAAACCAATAATACACAAGGATATCAATTTACAACAATTTGGGTTCATAGAAGCTTAGGTTTTAAAATTTGAACTTCTACTCTGCATGCTTCATTCTCAACTAACCAATCACATTTTCTTGTCTACCCATTCATAATAACACCATTTAATACAACAGAAACCATTAATATAGATCAAAAGATGAATAATCAAAACTTACCTCAAAACCCTTTTCAAGACTTCACAACTCCACACACGAAAATCTACGGGTTTCCTCGACAAATCAAACCTTCTACGACTCTTGGGGGATCCCATATACCAAGCTCTAAGCCTTAGAATCGAAGAATGAAGCACAAACACAAATTTTTTGGTGTATCACTGTTCATGGACGAAGCCATTTTTGCTTTAGCAATCGAAGAACGAAGCAAAAACACAAATTTTTTTGTGTATCACTGTTCATGGCCGAAGCCATTTTTACTGTAGCACTCAGGTTTCAATTTTTTTCTAAGTGTCAAATTGTTCTCTTGTCCCTTGTATGCATATATATAAAGAGGATACATAGTATAATAACACTTGGCCTCTTAAATGCAACTTATAAAGTAATTATATGTCACAACAAAAAGTGCACTTAACTGTCGATCACCCCGAAAATGACACTAATGACCTCAATTGTTAACCACGATACCAAAACTCAAATGTACGGGCTCTAATAGAATGCCACAGATCTTAACAAAACTCGCACTTAGAAAACTTTGCACTATAACTTATGATCACAAAGAATTTCTAGCACTTCTCGAAGGTGATTAGAATGATTCCCTTCTAATCTTGAATATACCAAAATGTCATCTATGAAAACTATCACAAACACATCAAAAAATGGCTTAAACACTCTATTCATCAAATATATAACAACAGCTGGTGCCTTTGGTATTCCAAATGACATGACTAGGATCAAAAAATGTCCATACCATGTTCGAAAAGCAGTCTTGGGCATATCTTGATTTTTGACTCTCACTTGGTGATAAGCCGACCTCAAGTAAATCTTTAAAAAACACTTAGCACCCTATAATAGATCAAATAAATCATCAATTCTAGGGAGGGGATGTTTGTTCTTTATCATCAACTTATTTAACTGTCAATAGTCAATGCACTTTCTCAACGAGCCATCTTTCTTACATACAAATAAAATTGGTGCTCCCCAAGGAGACATACTAGACCTTACAAATCCCTTTTCTAGCAAATTTTTTAAATTCTCCTTTAACTCCCATAATTTTGTGGGGCCATTTTATTTGGGGGAATGGATATAAGTTGCATATCGGGGAGCAAATCAATTCAAAACTCAACTTCTTGTTTAGAAGGCAAGCCTGGGAGATCTTTAGTAAATACATCCGAAAATTCATTTACCGCTGAAACAAATTAAAGGGTTGGGGGATCTGCATGTGTATCTTTCACCCTTACAAAATGGCATATGTAGCCTTTTGACACCATCTTACTTGCCTTAAATAGGAAATAAACCTACCTCTTAGTGCCCCAATATTGCCTTTCCATTCAAGGATCGCCTTTTTTGGAAAATGGAACTGCACCATCTTATTTCAGCACCATGCATAACAAGAAGACGAATAATCCATACCTATTATAACATCAAAATCTACCATTTCTAGATTGACAAGTTTAGCCAATGTGTCATGGCTACAAATAAGTTACTATTCAATTACAATAGACCCTTCTACCTATGATAGATTTACCCATCAGCATAGACACATCAAATGGTTTAGTCAATAATTCTGGCACTATTTTCAACTTTCTAACAATTAATAGAGTAATATATTATATATTAGATCATGGATCAATTAATGCATATATAATATGTGAAAAGATGGATAATATACCAGTAACCACATCTAGGGAATCCTCCTAATTTTTCTAATCTCCTAGCACATACATGCAATTTTCAGTTTCACTAAAACTAGTTTCTCTTCTAGCACCCCTACTATGACATCGAGGTAATTGTGGACCCCTACCTAATGAAGGTACTGTCGATGATGATGTAACAACTGATCCTGTTAGTTAGGCTATACCACTTGTATCCTTTTGATCGCAAGTACTCATCATATGATCCGATGTACCACACCAAAAACAAATATGTGTCCCCAACTGACATACACCTTGATGAGTCTTTTTACATTGTTTACATGACTGTTGAGGAGGTCTTGACTTTCTCGTATCCCTTGCTTTTGATGTTTTACTATTCGTAAACCTATTATTTTTCCTTGTTGCTTAAATTGATTTCCCCTAGACCCTTGATATTGGGTTGAGGCGCTAGCATAGAGTAGGAAAATGATGGCCTTGGTGGCCTATTAGAAAATTTAGGCCTAAACTCACCTTAGGATGGTGTAAACTACCCCATAGATCTAGCCCTTTTGGGCTGCGCTTTTTTCGATTCTTGGGTCCTTCTTCGTTGCCTTTGATGCTCCAAGTTTAGTGTAAAATCTTGCATCCTTGATGTATCTATGTCTTCATTTAAAGATGCAATGGTGCAATCTCTAACCAAGTAAGGATATAGTTTTTCCATGTACCGATGAACTCGATCCTCCATAGTAGCAACTACATTAGGAGTATACCTGGTCAAGGAATCAAATTGGATCTCTCACACTCTTACCTCGTTAGTGGAGATTTAAGAATTGATTTGCATAGGCTTCACGAATCTCCAATGGAATATAGTGGTCTGGAAATGCCATTTTGAACTTTATCCGAAAAACTAGAGGTGTATCTGTAATCCTGGATTGCTTCTAAGCTTAATACTACAATACAATCACACCCTTTAACCTATATGTTGCTAGGTCAACTTCTTCTATACCACCTACAAGAAATCTCAAAGGCCTTTTAGGGTTGTAATGTAGGCTTAGGGGTAGGGTAGGGTAAACTTTGGACAAGAGTGACTAACCCTCCTTAAGCTCCATAGATAACATTCATTTCTTTTCAACTTTTCGACTATTTTCTTCACATTTCACATGAATGCGCATTTAACCCTTCTTTTCCACTTTAAGTGCCCCACTGGTAACCATTTTTTAGTTTTTGGAGGATTCTTTTCATTCAAGCACTTTTTTTTTCTTTTTCTTTTCATTTTGAAAGTGCTCTTTTTCTTTTCTTTTCTTTCCTCCATTCATTATTCTTTTTCTTTTCTTTCTTTTGACTAGCCAAGTGGTAGACACCCTTCTTTATCTTCCTACATTATCCCCAACTTAGGCTTAAAGCCTTAATTGTCACAAATTTGTAAAGTTTAAGGTGGGATAAAGGTTCAAGAGAAGGTCATCTTTTCAAAAAGGTCTGACACTTGTAATTAGGTTGCCAATAGAATAGATTAGGCTCAAAAGGGACACTTGGGATAAAATCAATGCAATTATTTAGGCGAAGTAGACTCCATTTAAACCAAAGAATGCCTAAGATCATTTTTCCAACCAAAGTCTATCAAGGCCAACATCTCAGGACCAACAAGGGAAGTTCTAGGTGACACAAGTGCACACAAGGAACAAACAAAGCCTCACCACATACATGACATGCAAATCAATCTGGAAAGGCTCCACTCTCAAGTCAAGCACAAGGGACTCATTTATCAAATATATCCACCTAGTAAGTAAGAGAAAAAAAGAGTCAAAAGTGTTATTCAAAATCATCCCAAAACCATTTAACTATCAAAAATAGGAGGGATAGGCCTTTTTCAGAATCCACAATATTTGACTAAATATATCGGCACCAATCAAGTCACAATCCCAAAGTATAGAAAAAGAATCTCCTTGGATCTTTAGAATAACCATATCAAAAAATAATTTTTTCATGAAACTACACGAACCAGAAGAGTCTGCGGCAAGGGTGCATTGTGCCCTTGCCCCCTTATAGTATAAATTTTTTTCGAGTTTCATTGCTTATATGAAAAGTTATTTGAGACCTATCCCAACACCTTTTATATATGTAAATGCATGAAGAATCTTTTAATTTTAGACCAACTCTTCTCTCTAAACACACTTGTATCCTCTCAAACTTCTCCCTATAAACCCTTCATGAAATCCCTTCAATTTCTTGAAAATCAAGTTTGCTTCATTGAAGACAAAGCTTCAAAAAGGGATTATTAAAGTTCTTAAGTAATTTCTTCAAGTTCCAAGGTACATGGGTTTCTTCATCCATGGGTTCTTCCACCTATGGAGTCCCAAAATCTATTTTACAAATTCCTTCAAGTTTTAATGTTATTTTCTTATGGGTATTATTTACTTTCCCTATTAAACATGTTTTATGTCAAAGTTCTTCATCTATTGCATACAATTTGCAAAAATTAATTTCAAGGGTTATGTCCTATGACCTCTTTTATGACATTCAAGCTATGGAAGTTATGATACTATGATGTCATGATGAAATTGATGACTTTATGAGATGAATTGCATGACTTTACATCTAAAATTCAAAGTTGGTATGTATGATTGCGGTGGGTTATTTTTAGAATGATTTAAATTAATGAATTACACTACTTTCATGCGTAGTCCTCTTGAGTTACATGATTTAAAATTGCATGCATGATCCCACCTGATTATATATCAAACCTTTCTGATGCATGTCATATTGTGCTTATATTTTATTGTATACGATTTTACATTTTGTTATGAAGCTTATTATCTATTGTTTCATTGCATCCCATATACTAGTACATTCTAAGTACTAATACATATTTTTTCGTACATGATATAACCTTGTAGGGACTAGAGATCCTATTCATGCTTCTCTATGTCGCTAGCTTGGATTCGTGAAGATTGTTATTGTGTTGAGTCCTCTATTTTGAGTATAACATTCGATTTTGTTCTTGCTTATGTTGAGACTCTAGTATTTTACTTTCTATTTTAAGGGTTAACCTTAGAATTGTCTTGGCCCCTGTCCTGTTCATACTTAGAGGTGTTATTGTATACCATGTTATACTATGCTAGGTACCCACTATGCTATGTTAGAACTTTTATGGAGACATATCCTTTAGTCCCTATCCTCTATGTGATACTATTTGATGTTATTGATGATGATGGAAAGTGATAAAATTCCTAAGTCCCTACTTCCGCATAGCTTGAGTCATACTTACCTTCCCCTTAGTACTTGCTTACTTTATGATTCATCCAAAACCTTTTCCCTTATATATCCCCATAACGTGTGTCATAAGCCCCTATTCCCTTAGAATTACTTGTTGAATGTTTATTTTCATATTCCACAACCAATGATGTGCAAATGATATGCTAAGAGGCTTGTTTAGGTTGCCTTTGGGTTTTTTCATTCGCCATGTCATATCTAAACCCTAGGCTTGTATCATGACAAAGCTTGGTATCATAGCACTAAGCTTGTAAATAGTCCTCAAAAATTCAACACAACACATTGAGTAGAGTGTTGTTCGTGGATGTGAAATGCACCTCATCTATGAATCAGATGCATGGATTATGAGTCAAGTGACTTTATAATGATGAAAGGAATCTACGTATATGTTGATTTCATGAAAAGTATCTATAGAGTTGCAAGTGACCACACCTAAATGAGGGGGTGCTATGCCTCAATCACCTTGTCAGGGGGTGCTAGGCCCGTACCACCATGTTGAGGGGTGTATACCTTGACCACCTTATCGTGGGGTGCTAGGCCCATACTACCATGTTGAGAGGTATACACCTTGACCACATTATCGAGGGGTGCTAGGCCCGTATTACCAATTGAGGGGTAGATACCTCAATCACCTTCCAAATGGGTGCTAAGCCTTGGATTCCAAGTATTAGATGTTTGTTCTATGATGATAGTCTCTTCCTACACATGTATTAAGTTCTATACAAGCATGTTTTACTTTGAGTATTGATCATACCTGCCATATTCTTATAGTACTGCCTAATGCCTATGTATATGCATTTTGACTATCTTACCTATCTCTTGTTGTATTGCATCCTACATACTTAGTACATTCAAATGTACTAATGCATACTTTATGCCTACATGATGTTACCATGTAGGAACCAGTGCCCCTTATGATCATCTTCCTTGTGGCTAGTTGGTCATCTTGAAGATAAGCTATTGGTGAGTCCTCAAAGTTCGGGGATGTTAGCTATGCTAATCTTACCTTTGTCATTTATTAATATTGAACTCTTTATAGTATGAGGGTGAGCCCGAAAAGTGTCTTGCACCCTCCTCCAAAGTCTATGTTTAGAGGTGTTGTTGGAACTAATAATGTAATTGTGATTGAGCTTTGACTCTTTTATGATTTATGCTATTAAAGACTCCCATTAGTCCCTTTATCCTGATTTATACTCTCTTATTGTTGTTTACTTTGCTTCCGCAACCAAGGATGTGTAAATGATATGCTAAGAGCCTTGTTTGGGGTCCCTTTGGGTTCCTATTCGTCATGTCACATCTAGGTCGTAGGTTTGGGTCATGACAAAGAGAGTATTATCTCAAGTTCACAAAGCTTTTTAAGTATTCCCCATTTATAGTAGTGGATCCAAGTGCTACAATGAGTAAATTCATAATAGGTGTTTCAGACATGGTCTCTGAGGAATTCAAATGGAAATACTCATCAAAGAAATGGATATTTCCCTCCCAATGACCAATATGGAACAAATTAAGGATGAAAAATTGAGGGAGAAGTCTAGAGAGTCCAAGAGAGCTAGAGAAGATGGTGGTGGATTTTTTAACAAGGAGAGTGGTGGCGATGATAAATTCCAAGGTGATCACACATAAGGAAGTCAAGGGTCAACCAACACTCCTCCTCCTAAGTTCAAAAAAGATAAAGGATCCAACCCAAAGCCCCAAGGAAGTATGGGTGCAAAAAAGTGTGAGAAGCTCTATAAGAGTGAATGTTTAGCCGACTCCAATGTTTGCTGCACATATGATAAGCCCCTCCATCTTACAAGGGATTGTAAGAGTTAAAATGTAAAACATCAAGGCCAAGATGGACAAGTACACAGATCCACGAAAGTTGATAGGTTATATACCCTTCATGGTCATCAAGAGGTGGAAAAAGCCTCAGATATGGTTACTGGTATGCTGAAACTTTGTGATTTTGATGCTTATGCACTTTTAGATCCAGGGAAAATTTATCTTTTGTCACACTATGTCTTTATAATAGATTTTATATATGTCTCAAAATTCTTGATGAGCTTTTTAAAGTTAGCACTACCGCTGGTGAGTCCATTATTGCACAAAAAGTCTTTAGAGGTTGTCTCATGTCTATTATTCCTTGTGATTTGATAGAAATTTCCATGGTATATTTTGATGTTATACTTGGTATAGATTGGTTGTATGCATCTTATACTTCCATAGATTGTCGAACCCGTATTGCTAAGTTTTGATTTCCAAATGAAGCTTCTCTTAAGTGGAAGGGTGGTAGTTCATCAAGCAAGGGTGGGTTTATTTCCTATCTCTAAGCTAGAAGGATGATTTCTAAGTGGTGTATCTACCTTTTTTTTAAGGGTTAGAGATTTCATATTTGAAGGTTCATCTCTTGAGTCTATTCCTAGAGTCAATGAGTTTTCTGATGTATTTCCCGAAGAGTTACCCAGTGTCCCTCCTAAAGGAAGATAGATTTTTATATAGATCTTTTGCCCGAAATCCAACCTTTATTAATCCCTCCTTATAGAATGGCGACAATAGAGTTAAAATACCTGAAGGAGAAACATAAGTATTTACTAGAAAAAGGATTCATTAGACCTAGTAGGTCCCCATGGAGTGCTCTGCTATTATTTATAAGAAAAAAGGATGGGTCACTCAGAATGTGTTTACACTATCACTAGCTTAACAAAGTCACTATCAAGAACAAATATCCTCTCCAAGGATCGATGACCTATTTGATCTATTACAAGGGGCTAAGCACTTTTCCAAAATTGACTTGAGGTCGACAATCCTCAATTGAGGTTGAGGGAATGTGATATTCCCAAAAGGACATTTTGGATAAGCTATGGACATTTTGAATTTGTGGTGATGTCCTTCGGGTTAACCAATCCACTAACTATCATTATGGACCTTATGAATAAAGTGTTCAAACCCCACTTTGATAAGTTTTTGGTCATATTCATCGATGATATCCTTATTTATTCACGGGTTGAGGAAGATCACAAAGATCATTTGAGGATGGTATTGCAAACATTAATGGAGAAGAAGTTATTTGCCAAGCTCGACAAATGTCAGTTTTGGTTGAAGAAGGTTGCATCTCTTGGGCATATTGTGTTCTATGATGGGATGAAAGTTGACCCTAAAAAGATGAAAATTAGCCAGAAATTAGCCCAGTCCATTGACACATGCAGATATTAGGTGTTTCTTAGGCCTAGTAGGGTGTTATAGAAGATTTCTTCAAGGGTTCTCCTCCATTTCATCGCCATTGGCCAAGTTGACCTAAAAGAAAATGATGTTTATGTAATGAGTGTGACAAAAGTTTCCAAATACTAAAATATAAGTTGACTTCTTCTCTAATAACTTTAGCATTACTAGAGGGTACCAATGGGTTTGTTGTTTATTGTGATGCCTCAAAATTTTGTTTAGGTTATGTGTTGATGAAAAATGGCATAGTGATTACTTATGCTTCAAGGAAACTAAGTTACATGAGAAGAATTATCCAATACATGATCTTGAAGTAACGGCCATGGTATTTACATTAAAGATTTGGCTTCACTATTTGTATTGGGTCCATGTTGATGTGTTGACTAATCATAAGAATCTCTAACATATGTTTGAACAAAGAGATCATATGGTTGGAACTTATCAAGGATTATGATATGAGTGTGAAGTATCACCTGGTAAGGCTAATGTTATAGCCGATGCACTTAGTACAATGTCTATAGGTAGTGTGTCCTAACTTGATAATGATGGGAAGAATGATATGCTAAGAGCCTTGTTTGGGGTCCCTTTGGGTTCCTATTCGTCATAACTTGATAATGATGGGAAGAAGAAATTAGTAAATGAAGTTCATAGATTGGATAGATTGGGAGTAAAATTGAGTGAGGCTGAGAATGGTGGTGTCATGGTAGCAAATAGCTTCTAATCATCATTCATTGAGGATGTCAAATCTAAGGAAGGTCTTGATCCCTCCTTTATTGAATTGAAGGCCTTGGTGAAGAAGGAAAGATAGAGGTCTTCTCATAAAGGGGAGATGGGGTGTTATGTTATTAAGGGAGATTGTATGTGCTGGATGTTGATGGTTTGAGGAATGTTGATATTGCAAAAGACTTATAATTTTTCCTATTCCATTCACCCTGCTTCCACTAAGATGTATAAAGATTTGAGGAAAGTGTATTGGTGGAACGGAATGAAGAAGGACATTGCTAAATTTGTGGTTGAATGCCCTAATTGTCAGCAAGTAAAAGTAGAACATCAAAGACCAGGAGGTTTGGCTCAAGATATTGAGATTCCTACTTGGAAGTGGAAAGAGATTAATGTGGAATTTTTAGTGGGGTTGCTTAAGACCAAGAGGCAGCATGATTCTATATGATTAATAGTAGATTGGATGATGAAATCAACTCATTTCTTACTGGTTAAGAATCTTTCAAAGCAAAGAATAATGCCATGTTATATATCTAGGAGTTGGTAAGGTTACATGGGGTTCCATTGTCTATTATTTTGGATCTTGGCACTCAATTTACCTCCCATATTTGGAGGTCAATCCAAAGAGGTCTTGGTACTAAAATGAAGTTAAGTATCATATTCTATCCTCAAACCAATGGGCAAGTCGAATGAATGATTCAAATATTAGAAGACTTGTTGAGACATTGTGTCTTAAAATTTAAGGGAAGTTGGGATGATCATCTACTCCTCATTGAGTTTACCTAAACAATAGTTATCATTCAAGTATTGAGATGGCGCCACTTGAGGCTTTATCTCGTAGACGATGTAGGTCACCAGTGGGAGGGTTTGAAGTTTGGCAAATTTCCTTGATTAGACCAGATTTGGTTATTGATGCCATAGAGAAAGTAAGGCTCATAAGAGAAAGATTGATGACCACTCAAAGTAGGTAAAGTCCTATTTTGATATGAGAGAGGACCTTGAGTTCAATGTTGATGATTGGGTTTACTTGAAAGTGTCACCATGAAAGGTTTGGTACAATTTGGTAAGAAAAGGTAGTAGAGCCCTTAGAATGTAAGGCCTTATAAGATTGTTAGAAGGGTTGGCAAGGTGGCATATGAGTTAGAGTTTCGATTGGAGATTAATATAATTCATCTGGTGTTCCATGTCTTAATGTTGAGAAAGTTCATGGGGGACCAAGTTTCATAGTTCCATTAGAACATGTGAATATTAAGGAGAGTTTGACTTATAAAGAAGTTTTGGTAGAAATAATATATAGACAAGTAAAGAGATTGAGGAACAAATATGTAGCGTTTATTAAATTCCTTTGGAGAAAGCAACAAGTTGAAAGTGCTACTTGAGAAGCGGAAGCGAATATGCTGAAATGATATTGATATCTTTTCCACTATACTTAATCCTCAGTTAGAAGACAATCATGTTCAAGATGTCAAGTCAAGTAATTTAACCCTGAGAGTCAAGTTGCAAGAATTCATACTTATGGTATCATATTTTAATGGCATTTTCATGCATAAGTTTGAGCTTTTATGAAAATGATGTTTACCTTGCATTGATCCATTTATGTTAGGGCTGAAAAGTATCATGTCATTCCTCTTAGGTGTAGTTTTATTTCATTCTAGGATGAATGTTCCCAAGGGGGGAGATATTGTAACACCCCTCAAAGTAGCACAAAAAGATCCTATGATGTATTCCTTAAATATCTTAAAATCTGTATGTTATTTCACAAATCCAACTTTGTACTCTTTTTTAGGAGGCAAAATTGTATACGAAAAGGGTCACTTCAATTATCAGGACATCAGTATCAAAAAATTATTTTTCAATGAAATTGCATGAACCAGAAGAGTCCGCGGCAAAGGTGGGTTGCGCCTTTGCCCTCTCATAGTATAATTTTTTTGAGTTTTATTTCTTGCCTAGAAGTAAGTTGTGACCTATCCCAACATCTTTATATACATAAATGCACA
The DNA here is from genome assembly GCA_000787875.1 of Solanum virginianum. Lineage (NCBI taxonomy): Eukaryota > Viridiplantae > Streptophyta > Magnoliopsida > Solanales > Solanaceae > Solanum > Solanum virginianum. Next base: position 18,327 of record DF363738.1, on the reverse strand, counting down.
AAAACTCTTTAATTTTTAGACCTAATCCTCTCTCGAAATACTCTCAAATCCTCTCAAACTTCTCTGTAAAAATCCTCCATAAAATCCCTTAAATTTCTTGGAGATAAAGCTTCCTCCTTTGAAGATAAAGCTTCAAAAATGGATTCTTAGCATTTTTAAGTGATCAAGTTTTAATGTGTAAAATGCATGTGAATTTCTTCATCCATGGGTTTCTTCCATCCCTGGAGTCCAAAAAGTAATTTTACAAATTCCTTCAAGTTTAAATGTTAATTTCTTATGGATAGTATCTAATTTTCCTATTAAACATGATTTATGTCAAAGTTCTTCATCTATTGCATAAAATTTGCATGAATTGATTTCAAGGGTTTTCTTCTATAACTTATTTTGTGACATTCCAGCTACATATGTTATGATACTATGATGTCATGACGAAGTCGATGGATTTTTGAGATGAATTGAATAAATCTACGTCAAAGTTTGAAGATGATATGTTTGATTATGGTGGGTTGTTTTAAGAATAATTTAAATTGATGAGTTGCACCACTTCCATGGATAGTCCTCGTGAGTTTCATGATTTAAAGTTGCATGCATGATCCCACCCGATTATTATATCAAAGCTTTCTAATGATGAATGATTTGCGATGTTGAGGTGACTTAAGACCCCAATTTTTATGAATGGCGATGATGGTGAAAGGAAAATTCTCACCAAAAGATGGATTTCATGATGGATCATGATGTTTAGATGACCTACTATATATATATATAGCAAAGAATAATGCCATGTTATATATCTAGGAGTTGGTAAGGTTACATGGGGTTCCATTGTCTATTATTTTGGATATATATATATATATATATATATATATATATATATATATATATATATATATATATTCATGGGAATGACTTATCACCGAATGGGATTAGGAGGGGAGAGCTCAACCTAAAGGGTCCTTATATAAAGTCTCTTTTTATAATTGACTTTGTGCCACCATAGAAGCCCTTGTAGGCTAGGCTAGTGGATCCACTAAGCCATTTTTATGATTTTCTGATTCATATGCTATGTGATGAAGTTCTATAATGGCAAGCACTCTCCTTATGCCAAAATAGGTGGTTATGTTGGATTCCAAGTAGTAGCTCACTTGGTCTTATATGTCGGTTATGGTCTACCTCGCATATATATATGATGATAGGATGTGATGTTTCATGTATTTTCCCTCGAAGAATTCTCATGCATGTCATATTGAGCTTATATTTTATTGTGTATGATTATACATCTTGTTATGAAGCTTATTATCTATTGTTGCATTGCATCCCATATACTAGTACATTCCAAGTGCTTACACCTATTTTTCTCCACATTTTCTAACCACGGAGGGACTGGAACTCTTATTCATCCTCCTCTACGTAGTAAGCTTTGATTCGTGAAGATTGTTATTGTGGTGTGTCCTCTATTTCAGGGATAATATCTGATTTTATTCTTTCTTATGTAGTTTATTACTTTCTATTTTGAGGGTGAACCTTGGACTTGTCTTGGCCCCTATCCTATTTATATGTAGAGGTATTGTTGGATATCATGTTATACTATGTTATGTACTTACTATGCTACATTAAAGCTTTTATGGAGACTTATCCTTTAGTCCCTATCCCCTATGTGATGATATTTAATGTTATTGATGATGATGGAAAGTGATGAATGTCCTAAGATCCTACTTCTCTATAGCTTAAGTCATACTTACCCTCTCCTTAGTATTTCCTTGCTATGTGATTCATGCAAATCTCCTTCCCCTATCTATTCTTATAGCGTGAGTCAGAAGCCCCTTGATGAGTGTATGACTTATTTCATACTCTTTTGAATGGTGCATATTGCAGGTACATATGGCTTAGAATGGATACTTGTTGAGACAAATTGAAGTTGGAGCTTAATTGGAGCAAAAAAAAAGCTAAAAATACAAAGAAGTGTACCTGACAGCAATTACACTCTGCAAACACGAAATAGTGGATTAAAAGGGGCACAAACATGCCATGTCCAGGTGAGAAGGTGGAGCATAGGAAGAAGAACTCTCTGCGATCACAGAGTGCTGAGCATGATCATGAAATGTTGCAGTATCCAGTGTCGGGGTAGTTCAAGAATTTTGCCATTTTAGTCCCAATCACATATACACACACTCCCAACCCTTGTTCTTCATTTAGAGACAAAAGTGATTGATATAGAACACTCATTCATACAACTTTGAAGGGAGAAAATACACCTTTGTGTAGATTTTAGTTTAGGGTGAGGATTTAGAGCAAGTTTTCTACAAATTCTTTAGTAGATTGAAGAGTGTGAACTTTACTTGTATTTATCATTCACTCACTCTTTCTCTCCTTATTCTTGAATTCATAATTTGTAGATTTAATAGAGCTTGGATGTTAATTTGTTTACAGTTCTTGATTATTTCTCTTGCTTTCATTCTTAGTTGATGATTTACTTGCAAAATCAAGTGGGTTCCTCCTAAATTGCTTTGATTTGATTCAATTGGTTTTTGGGTTCTTGCCTACCTTCATGTTTAACTTATGATTTGAGGTCGTGAATTTGAATCTAGCTTACATCTTCTATTATTATAGTAACTTGAGTAGTTGAATTAGAGGGTTTTCTTGATAGTCATGGATTTATGTATTGAGGTCCTCAGGACTCAACAGCTAAGGTCTTTGCAATTTTTCTTTGAGGTACTCAAGCCAGGCTTGTCTTTGAGTGGCTCGCTTGAGAGGCCATCATAGGCTTTTGTGAAACACCATATTATCATAATTAAGGTGTGGTTACAAGCAACTGAGCCTACCCATAGAGTTAATTTGATGCTAAGTGTGATGGATGGATTGAGCTTTGATTGATTCCCTTATTCTTATCCTTGCTCCCTTGCTTGATCAATCCTTGACCCATCTTCTTATTAGGAGTAATTATTAGCTTAGTTTCCCCTTCCCATTTAGTTAGAACTTGCTCGATACTTGCTTGTCAAATAAAAACTAGTAGTTCATAGTCCATAGCAATTTAATCATTGACATATTGTTCCCTACAGGATTCAACTGCGACCTCTAAAGTTGAGTTATTATGCTGTCGATAATCATCCCTATGTCCACTGGTGATGTAGGCTTTAACTTCATAAAAAATGGCACCATTGCGGGGGAATAATAAGCATATTGAGTTGATTTAGGACTTGTAGTTTACTCTTTTTGATTTGATTTGTGAATACTTCTTTTTTTCTTTTTTTTGCTTTTATTGTATGGCTAATTGTGATGAAAACTTGCTTGGTGAATGTAAGCCCTTTTTCTATCTCCTTCGGAGTAAAGCACTTCTTGGTGAGTAAAATGGTGTTGAGGACATGAATGGGGATGAGAGTGTTGTAAGTTGAGATTGACTCATGGAATTAAGTCTAAGACTATCCAAAGAAGTGGCTCTAATGCACCAATTGCTCAACATGAAGGATGAACTCAAAAGCTTGCTTGTTGCTAGAGGTTATGAGTTGTACCGGTTGGAATAGAAAGTTGATGATTTGGAGGTCGACTTGAAACTAAGCAATAGAGTAAGTAAAGCTCCCGGATTAATGGTGATCAACCATAAATTGGAGTCTCAAGAAGAAGGAGTGGTGCTTGATATGGAAAAAATATTGGGCCAATGCATGTCATCTAGGCCAATAATCATCCAAGAGGCCAAGATTGAGGACATGATACCAAAGTTGCATGAAGAAGCCATGGAAAGCTTAGATGGAAAAATTAGTTCATTTGAATTTGGGCATTCCTCTTACTTGGAGGTCACAAAATGTGAAGATCAATTTGAAGAAGGCCTCTTGACACTCTCATGTCTACCCAAGGAACCTAAAAGGAAAGTTGATGTCAAGTCGGGTAGACAATTCAAGTCCTCAAAGTGGAGAGGCTGGTGGAAAATATTGATGGTCTCTCATCATCATCCCCATGAGATTAAATAAAAGGTCATTTGGAAATTAGGGAAAAGATTCACTGCCTCAATGTTAAAAACAAAAAGGGTGGTGAATCAACTTTGTTCATATTTTAATTTCATGAATAAATTCTTGCATTTTAAATTTTTAGAGTAGCTTTTGAATTTTAAGTTTCAATTTTTAGTTAACTAGCACAATTGTCAAGTCTTTGGTAGTATTTTTGCACAATTTTGAAAGAGGTAAGTTGACAGGAGATAAAGATTTGGGTGGACACACCAACAAAAATTGGAAAAGGATGAATCTTGGCCATTTTGACCACACTTTGGGGCCCAGGCATTGCCCATCTCTAAAGGTGGATCACCTAAATAGGTCAGGGATTGACAAGAGTTGTAGAAACTTGGTCTAGTTCAGGCACCCAACAAGGTTCCATGAAGGCGGTCTCATGTCCATGAATGCGTAGAATGCACAATCGATAATGAGGCGCAATTAGGCCTGATTTTCTGCGAAGGTAGAGCACTGATGAGTGCAGCTAAGTGAAAAGACAACTTACTTGTGACTTTGTTTGACACATTTAGTAAAAGAAAGCATGGGTAAAGGTAAATACTTGCTTAGTAATTCCCTTCAACTTGGAATCTCAATACAAATATCTTAACCTTTCTTCTTCATCCTTTTTGGATTCTCCATTAAAATGTACGTTCACCCTACTTCATCTCCATTCTCATTCATTGTTGGAAATCTGTGCAGCCATAAAATTCCATAACAGTGGTGATACTTCTTTTGCTAAATCCTTCTTACCATTGTTTCAAAATTCTGAAATCACGATAGCCTTGTTGATTGTTGTTTGCTGGGGTTCATCTACTTGTCACTATGGTGCCACACCTTTGAGAAATTTAGAAGATGATTTCTGGGCTCAAATCTTGAAAAATAAAGTGAAATTTAGGGTTAAATTATTGATTGTTGTTTGGGTAGTAATTGTATGTGATTGGGGGATAGATTTAGGGGTAATGCTTTGTCAAAATGATGCATTAAATGTGTGCCTATCATATGTTAGATAAAATACCTCTGGAATTCTTAAAATTATTGATGGTGACACTTGGTCTCCGCGAATGCGAATGCTATTCCGTGAATGTGCATTTCTTGAAGTTCTTTGTTCTATGCGAATATAGAAGCTTTGAATTCATCGAACTCAGCTAACACACCTCTTTGGCCGCGAATGAGAAGTACAAGTGGTTGTTGTACTAAAAACAATAGTTCTTTACTAAGTAATCCAAACTTTCTCTAATTGACTTTGTTGATCTAAATGTTCCTTGATGCACAGTTTAAAATGTCTGTAGGATGTTTTTATTATGTTGGCTTTGATTGTAGGTCTAATTGGTCGATGATGGATCAAGACAATATACTTCATGAAAATAAAATCATTCCAAAGGTGGGTGAAGATGACTATTTTGACCAAAATAGATTCCTCTCAGTCCAAGGTGCCCAAAGATACGATAAGTACTTGGGCCGAACTATAATTAGAGAGAGGGAGGTTTGTTTGGACAAGGTAGAAGAAAAGAGGTTAGCATTCCTTGGCCAACTTTAGACTTTAGGTTGGCTATGCTTCGCTGATGAGACGATCAAGGCCAATCACATCATAGTAGCCGAGTTCCATGCCAATGACTCAAAAACTAACTTTGGACAGGGGATAGCCACCATGATCCAAGGAGTGAGAGTTAACTTCAACCCGATCACTATTAATGTTGAATATGGGCTACCGAGTGCAGATGTCTGGGTTGAGTACCAGGTACACATTGCAAGGAGTCTCTTAAATCCTCTTTTACTTTATAGTTGTACTGTGTGAACACATTTCCATTATAGTTGGGGGTGCTTTTATGACTTGATTTGGTGTTTGATTGTATATCTTGGATTTTCTACTTTTCGCTTGTATACCTTGATTGATTCGCACTCTCACTACTTGGTGTGTTGCCCTTGTCGGGCTTGTATATATTGTGTTTGGGGTTTAGCTATTTTAGTAGACTTGGTATCTTTCTATTTTTCTTTTTGATGGTGTATATAATCGATGATTCTCAATGATGGATTGAGTGATGATACTCTTAAGGGAAAATCATTGATTGGGTGTGTGAGTGCATGAGTAAAATATGGTCTTTGGTGAAGTCAGAGTATCCATTGACTCTTTTTGGAGCTATACTCTAGGATTATTACTTGTTTGGTGCCCATATATTTAGTCAAGTGTTATGATTGTGTAAAAAGGCATACCCCTCCTAATCTTGAAAGTTAAATGGTTTTGGGATGATTTTGAGACAACACTTTAACTTTTTTTGTGAATCTTGCAAGATGGGTATATTTTGAAAAATGAGTCCCTTGTGCTTCACTTGAGAGTGGCATTGACCCTTTTCGGCTTGATTTGCATATCATGTGTGTTCTGAGTTTTTTTTTCCTTGTGTGCACTTGTATCATCCAGAACTTGCCTCGTTGGTCTAGAGATATTGGCCTTGATAGATTTTGGTTGGAAAAATGATCTTAGGCATTCTTTGATTTGAATTAAGTCCACTTAGCTTAACTAGCCACCAAATGCATTGATTCTTTCCCTAGTGTTCCTTTTGAGACTAATCCTCTTTATTGGCAACGTAAATTACAAGTCTTGGACCTTTTTGAAAAGATATTCCTATTTTGAACCCTTGTCCCTCTTGAGCTTTACATGTTTGTGACAATTGAGGCTATAAGCCTAAGTTTGGGGTAATGTAGGAAGAAAAAGAAGGGTGTTTACCACTTATCTTGTTAAAGGAAAGAAAAGAAAAAGATGATGAATGGAGGAAAGAAAAGACAAAAAAAGAGCACTTTCAAAATAAAAAAGAAAAAGTAGAAATGGTTCTCAAATGAAAAAAATGCTCCAAAAATTAAACAATGGTACGAGTGGGGCACTTAATTTAAAAAGAAGGGTTAAATGCACATTAGTGTGAAGTGTGAATAGAAAAGTGGAAAAAGTTGGAAAAGATGAATGTTATGTATCATGACCCAAGCCTAGGGCCTAGACGTGACACGGGAAATGAGAAACCCGAAGGAACCGAAACAAGCCTCTAAGCATATCAATCACACATCCTTGTTCGCGGGAGCAAAATAACAACAACAAGAGATATAAATAAGGGAAAAGGCAAATCTTTGATAATATAAAATACTCAAGAGTCAAGGTCAAAGCATAGGTACATCAATTATTCCAACCACACCTCTAACATAGATTGGAGAGGGGGCCAAGACATTTTCTGGGCTCACCCTCATAGTATCAAGTGTTCAACATAAAGAGACATCAAATAGTAAGAGTAGCATAGCTAGTGTCCCCGGACTTGAGGATTCACCAAAGCTTATCTTTCAAAATGCCAAAATTAGCTACGTGGAGGATGATCGAGAGGTGCTCCAATTCCTACATGGTAATATCATGTAGGCATAGAGTATACGTTAGTACGTTGAATGTACTAAGTATGTAGGATGCAATGCAATAAGACATAGCCAACGAATTCAAAATGCATAATCATAAGCAATGCATAAGTATAATATCAATATGGCATGCATGATCGATGCTTGAAGTATAACATGTTTGTAAATCATATAACTTGCAACATAGATTAAATGTGTGGGAAGAGACCATAATCATAGACCAAGCAACTACTACTTGGAATCCAAGGAATATCACCCCCCTTGGATGGTGATTGAGGTATCTACCCCTTAACATGGTAGTATGGGCATGTCATCCCCCATCAAGGTGGTCAATATATCTACCCCTCAACGTGGTAGTATGGGCATGTCACCCCCCAACAAGATAGTCGAGGTATCTACCCCTCAATGTGGTAGTATGGGCATGTCACCCCCAAAAGGTGGTCAAGGTATCTACCCCTCAACATGGTAG
>DF363739.1:0-15278 GCA_000787875.1 Solanum virginianum | reverse complement strand
GAACTAGCCCAGCCTACGAAGAACATACTCCTCCTAGATCAAACAAACTCCTACATGAATTTCAAAGCAATCAAAGCTTTCCGGTAAAAGTTATAGGTGTTTATAGTTTTAAAATCGTTAAAGAATAAGTTCTTTAAAAGCAATTCAGCTTTCACATACCCTTTGCAACTTATAAATTCCAAAGACATTAGGATAAATATTATGACCTATTAACAGAAGAATACCACAGAATAAATGCAAATCACAAACATGCTTGGATTGCGAGAATAGAGTTTCCTCGAGGCTCGTATCATCGCCTATTGTAACTAAGGCATGTTGAAAAGGAAGGTTGCTTTACATACCTCAAACGCTCTCCTTTATAATCCAACCGTAAGCTAAGTCCAGTTACGCTTTGGATTGCCCAAAGTCTACAAACAAGTCATAAATTGTCAAACATTAACTAAATACTTTTTGGGGAATTAAATCCCAACTTTGCCCTTAATCCTACAAAAATTTGGGTAGCATTTCCCCTAAAAATAGGCCACCCTAAGAATTCAACTCAGCCAAATCAACAACAACAACAACAACAACAACAACAACCTAGTAACATCAACAACCAATCCGAAAGGCAATACTCAATAATAACTCTCTTTTTCATTATTAACAATATTCATAAATTTGGCTAGAACACCACTATTGATGATTTCCAATCATTTCTTCACCTTACAATGATCATAATATACTAACTAGGCATAAAGTTATAATTCCAACACAACATAACATAACATAACATAACACAACACCACCCACACGGCCCCAAACCCTCACACACACAACTCACTTCTAACATTCCATATTTCATGATTTTCCTCCATTTTAACATACTACAACATGCTTACAACCTTTATAACACATAAAACAAGATCAAATCTTACCTCTCCTCTTCAATTCCACAAGTAAGCTAGGGTTTTCAAAGGCGAGAAAATAGAGGACTAATCGCTCCAACGATACTTCCACACTACTCAGGGACCTCTATATAAGAGGTTTGCATCAACAAATAATTTTTGGATAGGCTAGAAATGATTTTTAGTTTTTCCCTTGCTTGGCCGAGACCTTCATGAAGTTCTTCAACTTTTCTTTTGCTTTGTTTCTCTTATTTTTCTAAGTGTTAATGAAGAGAAGATAAAGGGATCATCTCTTATATACTGCTCAACTTTTCTTGCTTTGTTTCTTACATTTTTCTAAGTGTAAAATGATAGAAGACAAAGGGATCATCTCTCATATATATACAAGACTTGGCCACTTCTCCATGGGCCCACTCCATCTTGTTGTTCCAATTAAAATTTAACACAAATTTAGGTGGTGTTCCAATTAAAATTTAACACAAATTTATGTGGGCACCACCTAAATAATTCATGATCTCCAACTTTTAAAAATTCCACTTTTGATCCCAAACTTTTCCTAATTGCCCCAATGAATGACATACAAGTTCTAAAATATATGTTGTATTTGCTCATGGCACTTTTGTGTGTTTTACCTACATACCTTCATACTCTATTATACAAACTTCCCCCTTTTGACATCATAAAAAGAAGAAAAGAAAAAGTAAAGAACAAACATTTAAGACCCTAAGCAACGATATAGATCTAAGGTAAACAAAACATGACAACATTATTGAGTCAAACTAATGATATTATCTATCCAAGCATAGCAACAGAAAAGGTAATTAACATGCACAGAAATATCATAAAGTTAATTAGACATGCAAAATATTTAACATACATCCATCAAAACAAAAAACATATATAGCAAAAAGAAACACTTGTCCAGAATAACCACCAGGTGAACCAATATATATATCCAACAAAGAAAGAGGAACCTAAAGTGGGATTAAGGGGCAGATAGGGAAGGTTGGGATCCAAGCATCATTAATAGCATATCCACATACTTGGGAATTATTATCCTATTGTTGCGTAAGTAGTTGGTCCTTCAATTGACGTACTTCACTCTATGAAACTGTCAGTTGCTCCTTCAACTCATCAACTTGCATTTGAAGTTGCTCGTGAGCATCCTTGCCAACCTGCAATTCCAACATCAGCTAAGAAATTGGTCTTGCAGTCTTGGGAGGTATAAGAGTGGTAATTGGAGTAGTAGGCATATAATCACATTCGAGCACTGCAGTCTTATCAATTATATGTTTCTTAGTTAGTACTCATCCTGCACCAAGAGGAACCTGCAACATTAAAGATGAGAGTAAGAAGCTTTCCAAATACTAGCTGATGTTAACCAGGAAGTGGATCAATAACCCTTGCCATATGACAGATGATCAAAGAAGGACAACAAATGCGTTTTTTAAAATCTAAAGCATTCATCAACCCACAACATTCAAGTCACCTCATGATGATATTTCCCCTAGGAAGAACTCCCTTGTAGACCACTTCAAATAGAAACTTCAAAAGTGAATGCATTTCCCCTTTCTGAACCTTGAAAGAGGCATCCGAAACTTGCCCACTTGTGGATTTGGATGTGAAGATGAAATCCTTATCCTTCAACTTGATGTACTCATCCAGCCTCACTGAAGGGATATTCAAGACTTCCCCTAACTTTACCTTGTCAAACATAATTTCCACACGTTAACCTTCAATGTCGCTGTATTATATTTAAGAACCATCAAGTTGACATAGAATTTTACTACCTCAGGTTTATGAACCACCAACTTAGTATAAAAGAATAGATGTAACCAACCTTGTGTGGACAATTTTGACATAATGACCATACTAGAAAATTTTTAATTCTCGCCATTTGCTAGATGTCAAAGGGCCACGAGCATGACTCAGAGTAGTCCTCTTTATGGGATATCATCTATTGAATCAGGCGAGGCAATAGGCATAGGCGATAGAGGAGGATACTCCCATGCCCTGAAAGAGTACCTTTGGCAATGGTCAACACTCAGAGACTATTGCTAACCACCAAGCGAACCACTCGGCCTCATCACATTCGTCCAATCATATTTAAATAGAGGAAGGCAACAATTAATAAAAATATTTAAAGAAAAGAAATGACAAAAGATAAATAAAGGTCAAAGGCCAAACAATGTATCCATCAACTGAGTAGGACTAGTATTAAAGAAACTAGTCAAAAATATAATCCATTCATAATTCAACATTCTAGTCTATTCCAGATAATATGAAGAAGAGTTGTCAGTTTATTGCAGTTACTGAAGCATGTGGTCTCATTGATTTGGAATTTTTTGGGAAAAATACACTTGGTATAACAATAGGGGCTACAACTTCAGAATTTAGAAGAGACTTCACAGGGCCATGGTTAATGACAAGTGGCTTATTGATACGCCTCTTAATAGTATCACTCATTTGCCTTCAGTGAGGTTTGATCACTGCCCATGTTGATTCAGATGACTAGCAGATTTAAAAACTTCATAAGTACTTAAATTTTTTGAATTGTTAGGCTGAGCAATCAAGTTTTATGGATACAGTCAGACAATGCTAGGATAGGAAGGTTTCAGGCAATCAAATATGGCTTTTTCATTAGAAATTAAAGAGGCTCTGTACTCTTAGCAGCTGGTCCAAGATTTATTTGGGTGATATTTTTACAAGGGTGAATGAGTATGAAAAAAACTCAGACTAGTTGAGGAGGACCAGATCAATTATAACACTGATGATAAAAGAAGTTCTCTTCATAAGCTCAATGTTTGAATATATTAGATTTCTAAAGCTTAAAGAGTCCATGCTTAAACATAAATCTCAATTACATTGGTTTAAAGAGGGAGATGCCAACACTAAATACTTTTATGCACAGATAAGAGGATGGAGAAGGATGTTTTCATTCATATGTTTCAATATGAAGATGGTGATTGGATCTAAGAGGATGAGGGGATTATTTAGGCTACACACACTCATATTCAGAACATCTTATTGGAGAAGACAAATATATCAATGAGGAAGTGTTAAACTGTATCCCTATAATGGTTACACAATAGAAAAATAAAATTATGCAAGCCATGCCTACTATGGAGGAGTTATGTCAGGTTGTCTTCTCTATGAGTTTTCATTTAACTGCAGGACCTAATGGCATGAATGGAATGTTTTTTTAAAGTTGCTGAAAAATCATCAATAAGATATCTCAGATGTTGTTCAGTCGATATTTTGTGGATAAATTATGCCCAAATATTTTTGACATGCTTGTTTGTTGCTTATTCCCAAGACTTCCAATACTAATAAACTGTCTGAGTTTAGGCCTATTAGCCTCGGCAATTATGTCAACAAGATTATCTCCAAGCTTTTGTGGCTCAAATTGGATCCTATTCTCCCTACCTTGATCTCTAAGAACAAATCAGGTTTCTTCAAAGGGAGAAGTATTTATGAAAACCTTATGTTTGCTCAGGTAATTATTCATCAGATTAAGAAACCTAACGTTGGTGATAATGTGGTCATCAAATTAGATATGACTAAGGCATATGATAGAGTCTCTTGGTCCTATATTTGTCTGATTATGAGGAAACTGGGCTTTGGTGAAATCTTTATGACATGGTTTGGAGAATTATGTCTAAAAATTAGTATTCCATTATTGTTAATGGATCAATACGTGGTTTCTTTCATTCCACAAGCGGTCTCAAACAGGGTGACCCCTTATCTCCTACATTGTTTATCTTGGGTGCTGAAGTCTTGTCCACATTGCTTAACATCCTTCATCATATTCCTAATTTCCATAGATTTTATATACATAAGTGGGGTCTTCAAATTAATCACCTCATCTTTGTGTATGATATTATTATTTTTACTTCTGGCAGAACCAAGTCCCTGAAAATGATTATGAAGGTGTTGTCTACTTATGAAAGTCTATCAGGTCAACTAGTTAACAAGAAGAAGAGCCACTTATTGCTATCTTCAAATGCCTTCAAGAGTACTTATGATAGAGTGAAGAATACATACATCACTAGTTTCATGCAAAAGCAGGACCCTGTTACTTACTTGGGATACCTCTTATACATTGGCTGACAGAGAGTTACTTATTTTTCTAATATAGTTACCAAAGTAATAGCTAGGATCTCTACTTAGCAGATAAAGATTGTTAGCTATGGAGGAAAAATAACTCTGATTATGTATGTTTTGCAATCACTCCCTGATTGGTAGACAAAGATCCTTCTTTCAGCTATCACTCCTCCTTCTACCACTCTAAAACAAATTCATAGTATCACAACTAATTTTTTCTGGGGGTGGATGGATAACAAAAGGAAGTATCATTTGTCTTTTTACAAAACTTTAACTTTTCCTTATTATGGAGAATGTATTAGGGTTAAGAATGATCAATGATGTGTGCAAATCTTTTTAGTATAAACATTAGTGAATTTTCAAAACTAAAAACACTTTTTGGGGTGACTTTTTTAGAGCCTAGTATTGTCAGAGATCCAATCCAATGAGCAAGAAGAGGGTTACTGGGGATTCTTTAGGTTGGAAGCATATGATGATTAATAAGAAGAGGGGTATTATAAGATCAATTCTAGGACCTATTCATTTTGGTGGGATAACTGTTTAGGGGTTGGTCCCTTAGCTAATTTCAGCAATGAGCGCCACAAGTTAAGCATCACTAAGGTTACAACTTTTACTCAGGAGGGTCACTGGAATGTAGATCTCATCACTCATATAGCTCCTCCACAATATGTTGCCACTATTTTAGGTACTCGCCTTCAGATGCAATATGGAGTCCCTGACAAACCTTTCTAGAAGTTGAATACAAGTAGTGATTTCATTGCTTCTTCTGCATGGAACATTATCAGAGAAATAAGAGCTAATTTCAAGGTTAATATTTACACCTGGAATAAGAATATTCCTTGTAAGTGTTCATTCATACTTTAGAGGGAACTAAGAGGAAAACTACCTACTAATGAGAAGCTTACTAGCTTTGGACAAGATCCTAAAGAGTGTTATTATTGCTATAGGCCTGGTATGGACACTATTGAGCATGTTTTCCTCACTTGTAGCATTGCCCTCAATATATGAAATTATTTTTCGGCATCTTGTGGGGTCAGTAAGGATTATCTATCCCTTAGGAACTATATCATAAGGTGGTGGGATACAAAGCATAATAATGAGGCTCATAGATTGTTTTTACAGGCAACCGCTAATTTTATTTGTTGGAATATTTTGAAAAATAGGTATGCTAGCAAGTATGCAAGAAAGCAATCCAATGTAGCTAGAGTTAAATATCTTGTTATTAAGGATATCTCCTATATGTTGAAGGTTGCATATCCTTACATCTCATGGCCCTTTAGCTTGAAAAATATAGTTACGATAGTTGAAAAATGTGTGCATAACATCAAGATAACTCATGTTCAATGGGTTAAACCTCCTGATCAGTGAGTCAATTGAGCATTGAGGTAGTGACATAATTAATCCCAGAAAAATGGCGGTTGGAGGCATTATTAGAAACACTACTGGAGATCTTTTGCTTGCCTACGCATGAACTATTGGTGAAGGAACTAATGACCAAACTGAGATGGAAGCTGTTATTTTTGGTGTAGTTTAGTGTCATCAAATGGGTTTCATCAAGGTTATCCCGGAAGTAGATTCAGAGCTGCTATATAAATGTATTAATTCTCATCATATTAGTATTCCTTGGAACATACTTCAGGGGCTCACCAGATTGCGTCATTACATCACTCAACTTCATGGATTTAAATGGAATCACACTCTTAGAGAAGTTAACTATGTGGCTAATTGTTTAGCCAAGCATGGTAATCAGTTCACTAACCCTAAGATTTATTTTAATATGCAACACATGCCCGATAAAGCCAAAGCTTACTAATAGCTCGACAAGATGGAGATGGACACCTTTAGAAGAAAAAATTGAAGGGGATCGAGGAACCACCTTAAGGTTCTTTGTGAGGTTCTACATTGACCAAGACTTGTCTTGGTCCAGCCTGCTATCATTTTCTTGGGATTTTCTTAGCTTGCTAGGTCCTTAGGATTAGAAGTATGTTTTTTTATTTTCCTTTTACTTATGTAAGGGGAGAGTCTCCCTTGTTTTATCTCTTTCTTATATCATATGTATTGAGAGGAGTCCTCTACTTGGTATAGTCTAGGTTTGACTTTTCATTTTATAAATAGGGACAAGTTGGCAGACTTAGTAGGTTGGCCGACTTATGAACCACCACAGGGCATAAGTAAGGTCTATGTCACCCTCCATTGTACTTTTGTTTTCTGTTTCATTTATCATAAGGCTTGGGAGTGTTGCTCAACCCTGGATCCACCACAAGTGTCGTTAAAATTTAAAAAATATTCTAGTCTATGAAGCCTCTATCCATCAATAAAGTGGTGTCAATGACAGACCCATGACTATCTCAAAATAGAATAAAATAAGTCTAAACTCAAAGCTAGGAAAGAACATGATATCTTTCAAAAGTAAAAGAGGGCTCACCAATTAACTGAAAGCAAATAGGTCCTCAATGTGGCACCTATTGATGACTGCTAGTACCTGTCTCTGGATCATGAAAAGATGCATGCCCAAATGTACGTCAGTACTTGGAATGTATGAGTATGTAAAATGGTAGAGAGAAACATGTAAAGGAAGAATAACATCAATTCAAGTAGCTCAACTCAAGAAGTAGGAAACTCAATAAGTATGTCAATAGTGTAAAGTAAGAATGCAGTTTAGACAAAGACCACTCATATACCCCTTTGTAATGTGATTAAGGCATGTCACCCCCTCAACAAGGTGATTGAGGCAATCCTCTCCTACACTAACTATGTAGTTATTGAGTTTATGTTGGACTTACTCTATTTGGGACAATAGGAAAACATCCAATTTTACGGTTCAATCCTCTTCTACGCTGACTACGTAGTTATTCAGTATGAGTTGGACTTACTCTTACTCAATTCAGTGCTCAATACTCCTCCCAAGACTCAACATGCTTATAAGACATCAACCCTATGTTTAACTCATTCATCTAGTCTCATTGGACATTTGTCAACTCAATTCATCACTTCAACTATCAACTCTTTGGTTACATTCTTTTAAGGTTCAGCTCTTGACTCATAAAGACTCTATCATGAATCATTCTAACTCATAGCATTTAGAAAAACAAAAGTAGAATTAATGTATTTAGGGATTCCATAGACTCTTTAGGCTCAAATTTTACTCATGCATACCCATTTATGTGAAATATGTAAAAACAAACAAGAATTCATTCTAGGGTTCATGTACTAATGAAAAATAATCTATTTCAAGTACTTAATTCAAAAAAATAGTAAGTTATGCAAGATCATATAGGCATACATTAGGATTTTAGAGAACCTTCAAGAAACATTCATGCAAGACTCAATTCATTCACAGCTCCATCAATTCGGGTTATGGCGGCACATGGAAGAACATCATCTATGTTTTGGTTAACCTTACTATCATAACCTGACCTAGGGTCTAGGAGTGATATGGCAAATGGGTACTCGAGAGTACCCAAATAAGCCATAAATTTCCAAATTCACATTATCGGTTCAGAAGCATATTCAAATAGTAAACACATAGTTCTAAGGGATGTGAAAGTAGGGCTCACACTATAGGGATATCATAGGGAAAGGGATTAACATGGATTAACATAACATGTAGCACATAAAAGGGAAGGTAAGTATGACTCACTCTATGGGGGCAATTCAGGCCTTAGGATCTTCAACATTTCCAGCTCAAACAAACATACATATCATAATTCTCATAATCAATCCATGATAGCCATATCCAATAGATAACCATAATCATAAGCTTCAAATACAACATAGAACATATAGATTCGACGAGAGTCTACAAGATGTCTAACAATGTCTCTAGTCATAAGATAGGATGGGGGCCAAGATATATCTCAGACTCACCCCTAAAGTAAATAACACAAATGGAAGCAACACAGATAGAGGAATGATGGCTTGTCCTTGTAAGATAGGATTCACCATAAGAAATGTCTCACATTCAATCTAGCATCAAATAGTGGATAAAGGTAATCTCGGGTCCCTATATGGTTAGATAGTATGGGCAAAAGTATGCATTAGTACGTTTGAATATATTAAGTATACAGGCATGCAATGCGTATGACTTATCAATCTTGCATCTCAATATTAGATGACAAGGGCACATATTATAGAAAGAATAATATATCCAAAGAAGGGTAGTATACAATATGCCATTAAGTCCATGATGCATGAAATGCGAAGATGCTCATATATAGTGGGGATGAGACCTCAACCGATATATAAGACCAAGCAAGCTATTGCGTGGAATCTCGATGTTATCCCCACACCAGAAAAGAGGTGGTCTACTTGCCAAACGTAAACTACACTTCTCCTTACCGGCCTCCCATTTCAGAGAAGTAACCTTCCTTACAGGTCTCCCATTTTAGACAGGATTTTCATATCATTTCTGGTGGGATATGCCTCAACTAATAGGATGAGTCTTATATCTTTCTATTGGCTCATGCCTCAAATAATAGGATGAGCCTCAGATCACTATATCCTATTTTTGCATATAATTCAAGGAAAGGGAGAGGGCCCTTGGGGATAGCCCTAATGCTCCCAATCCATTGGTGCTAAGTGAAAACATCCCATGAGAATACTTGTCACGACACAAGCCTAGGGCCTAGATGTGACACAGTGAATGGGAACCCAAGGGGACCCCAAACAAGTCTCTTAGCATAACATTCAGACATTCTTGGTTGCAGAAGCAAAATAAACAACATAAAAGTTATAAATAAGAAAGCGCGACTAAGAGAAGTCTTGATATTCATAAAAAAACATAAAAGAGTCAAGCTCATAGCATAAGTACATCAAATATCCAACAACACCTCTATCATGAAATGGAGTTGGGGTTAAGACACTTTCTAGGCTCACCCTCATAGTAACATTTGGTCAACATAGAGAAATATAAAATAGCAAGAATAGCATAGATAGTGTCCTCGAACTTGAGGCTCACTAAAGCTTATCTTCCGAAGTACTGAACTAGCCATGTCAAGGATGATTAAAAGGTGCTCTGGTCCCTACATGGTAATATTATGTAGGGATAGAGTTTGTGTTAATACATTTGAATGTACAAAGTTTGTAGGATCGCAATGCCATAAGACAAAATCTAATATAGTCAAAATGCATAATCATAAGTAATAGATATGTAAAACTTCTATATGTCAAGCATGATCAATGCTTGAAGTAAAACATGCTTGTAACTCATACAACTTACATAGTATACATCACATATGTGGGAAGAGACCATAACCGACATAGACCAAGCAAACTATAACTTGGAATCCAAGGCATGTCACCCCTTTGTAATGTGATTAAGGCATGTCACCCCCTCAACAAGGTGATTGAGGCATGTCACCCCCTCAACAAGGAGATTGAGGTATGTCACCCCTTCAACAAGGTAATTGAGGTATGTCACCCCCTCAACAAGGTGATTGAGGCATGTCACCCCCTCAACAAGGAGATTGAGGTATGTCACCCCTTCAACAAGGTAATTGAGGTATGTCACCCCCTCAACAAGGTGATTGAGGCATGTCACCCCCTCAACAAGGTGATTAAGGCATGTCACCCCCTCAACAAGGTGTAGTCTACTTGCACATCATAGATACTTTTTATGAATTCAATACATACATGCAAGCCCTTAATCATCATATAGTCACGTGACTTATAAATCATATAATAGATCATTAATAGCATGAGAATCCTTGTCATGTCATTTTATCAAACACTTGATGGGTTCATAATGCTTAATCAAAATCATGGAATTCAAGAGTGAAATAATGTGAGAAAACTCAATGCAAGTCAACCCACCAACATATAGTAAAACCCTCATATAGGGTACTTTGAAATACATCATCAAATCTCATAATAGACCATAGTTTCATAGCTCAAAACACGTATAGTCTCAATAGACAAAATCAATTCATGATATAAACTTGAAATAGATAGATATGCATAATCCATAAACATTTCACAAAACCCCAAAATAATTAATAATCATAATCTATAATAAGAGATACACATAGATGATACAACTTGAAAACATGATATTTTCATAAAAAGGAAGATTGGGCTCCATGGGTGAGAGGACCCAATGGATGAAAGCCACATACCTCCAACTTGGGTTTTATTGAGATGAGCTTGAAGAGAACATAGAGCTTGAAGAGAATCCTTGAGTTCTAAATTTATGCTTGAAATCCTTGAAATTTGAATGAGATATTTGGTTGTGTCTTAGAGAGGTTTTTGTGAGGGTTTTGAGTGATATAGAGTTGAAAATTTACTAAGTATGAGTGTTTTCACATATAAGTGGGCATGGGACTATGACCCCAATGCCCTTGGCCAAAAAAGGAAAATTAAGGAAAAATTAATACTGATCCGCGCCTGTGGCGCATCGCAACCAGGGCGTGGCTGCTCTCTGGAAATCATAAATTAGCAAAATTTATTTTTCACGACGAGTCCTCTAAAATCTGAGTTATATCCTTTTCCCACTCAATTTTCCCCCTTGATCGAGAATATTAAGTTGTATTTTTGATATAATGCATGAATTTTGAGATATATGAAAATTATGGTTATGGGCATTTTCGAGGCACAACTTTGGGAACATTCATCCTCGAATGTAAAAGAAACATGCATAAGAGAAGTAATCATTAAGGTTTCCACCTGACATGAATGCATCAAATGCATTTGAACATCATTTTCAAAAAGTCTCAACATTTGTGTCAAAAACCACAATAAACTTGTTACAATGAGCATGAATGCATACAAAAAAACATAAGGGCAGAAACTTAAGACTTGAAATTACATAGGGGATTTAAATTAGTACCTTTGTCTTGAGTGTAGTGGAAGATATATGGATATCGCTTTCTAATGTCTGCCTCGGTTTCCCATGTGGCACTTCATCTTGTTGGTTCCTCCAAAGAACCTTGAAGAAAGCTATATCTTTGTTCCTCAACCTCTCACTTGTCTATCCAAAATCTCCACCGAGACCTCCTCATAGGTCAAGTTATCTTCTACGACACCCACAACATCCATGGGTACTATAACACTTGGGTCACCCACACACTTTCTCAACATGGATACATGAAAGACCGGATGAACCATATTCATCTCCATAGGCAACTCCAACTCATATGCAACCTTACCCACTCTCCTCAAAACTTTATAAGGACCCACAAACCTTGGTCTTAGTTTCCCTTTCTTGCCAAATTGGACCACACCCTTCATGGGTGAGACTTTCAAGTAAACCCAATCGCCAACCTTAAACTCAAGATCTCTTCTCCTCACATCGGAGTAGTACTTTTTCCTACTTTGAGCTGTTTTCAATCTCTTCCTTATCAACCTCACCTTCTCTATGGCTTCCATGACCAAGTACGAAACTAGCAAAGCCATTTCCCTAACTTCAAACCATCCAACTAGGGATCTACAATGCTTACCATAAAGAGATTCAAAGGGAGCCATACCAATGCTTAAGTGGTAGCTATTGTTGTAAGAAAACTCAATGAGTGGAAGATGTTCATACCAACTACACTTAAACTCCAAGACACAAGCTCTAAGCATATCCTCAAGAGTATGGATAGTCCTTTCGGCTTGACCATCCATTTGAGGATGAAAAGCCATGTTAAGCTTAACCTTTGTACCAAGACCTCTTCGAAAGAACCTCCAAAAGTGAGAAGTAAATTGAGCACCACTATACGAAATGATAGAAAAAATCACCCCATGCAATCTAACCTACTCATGTGTATATAACTTGGCATAATCTTGAGCACCATAAGTGGTTTTGACCAGTAGGAGTGAGCCGATTTTGCCATTCTATTACAGTAACGTAAATAGAGCCAAAACATTTCCTAGTCTTAGGCAATCCAACCACAAACTCCATGTTAATCTCATCCCACTTTCAAGTAGGAGTCTCCTTATCTTAGGCTAGACCACATGGCCTTTGATGTTCGACCTTCAATTGTTGGCAATTGAGACATTCGGATATGAACTTGGCAATGTTTCTTTTCACACCAACCCACCAATACACCTCTCTTAAGTCATAGAACTGGGGTGAATGGAATAACATGAATTATTAGCCTCGCTCAAGATAAATTCGCTCAAGTCATCCACATTTGGCACCCAATCTATCTTGGTTCCTAAGGGCACCATGTCCCCCTTTGGAGAAAACCTCCACTTTACCATCTTTCACCCTGACCTTCAACTCCAGCAAGGTGGAGTCAAGATTTTTTTTTCCTTTACCTACTTAATCAAAGATGATTTAGAACCATCAACAACCACTGCACCATAATTCATCCAATCTAACCCCCAATCAAGCCAACAGGTGAACTTCTCTAGCAATCTCTCTGCCAGATCATCGACATGAGCTAGACTACCCACAGATACCCTACTTAAAGCATCGGCCACAACATTAGCTTTGTTAGGATGATAATACATACTTATATCATAATGTTTAAGGAGCTTTAACCACCTTGTTTTTCTCAAGTTAAGATCATTTTGGGTGAACACATATAGTAGACTTTTGTGGTCGGTAAACACATCAACATGAACCCCATACAAGTAGTAATGCCAAATTTTCAAAGCAAATACTATGGCCACCAATTCAAGATCATGGGTGGGATAATTCTTCTCATGCACCATAAGTTATCTCGAAGCCTACGCTATCACCATACCATTTTGCATCAAAACACACCCCAAACCAATTCTTGAGGCATCATAATATACAACAAATCCTTCCAACCCTTCTGGTAGAGTCAAGATAGGAGCAGAGACAACCTTATGTTTCAAAGTTTGGAAACTCTTTTCATATTATCAGTCTACACAAATTTTGTCTTTTTTTATTAACTTAGTCATAGGAGAAGCAATAGAAGAGAAGCCATTCACAAACCTCTGGTAATAACCCACAAAACCCAAGAAACTTCTAATGTTATAGGGAGTCAAAGGTCTAGGCAAATTTCTAGTCACCTCCGTCTTCTTAGGATCCACCTTAATGCCATCACGCGACACCACATGCCCTACAAAAGCAACCTCTTTCAACCAATACTCACATTTTTCATATTTAGCATACAACATCTCCTCCCTCAAGATTTGCAACACCATCCTCAAGTGATTCACATGCTCCTTCTCACTATGGGAATAAATCAAGATATGATTATTAAAAACCACTACAAACAAGTTGAGGTAGGTTTTAAAGGCCCTATTCATGAGATCTATAAATATAGTTGGTGCATTAGTCAACCCAAAGGACATAACCATAAACTCAAAGTGCCCATACCTAGATTGGAAAGCCATCTTGGGAATGTCATGCTCCTTTACTTTCACTTGGTGATACCCAAACCCAAGGTCAATCTACGAAAGGATATTAGCCCCTTGAAGTTGGTCAAAAAAGTCATCAATCCTTGGTAGAGGGCACTTATTCTTTATGGTGACTATATTAAGTTGTCAGTAATCAATGCACATCCTAAGAGAACCATCCCTTCTCTTCACAAATAACATCGGTGCACCTAACGTGACTTACTAGGCCTTATGAAACTCTTCTCCAACAAATCCCTCAATTGCTCCTTCAAGTCTTTCAACTATGTCAGGGCCATACCATAATGGGAGAATAGAAATGGGTTGAGTATTGGGAAGGAGGTATATACCAAATTCTATTTCCCTTTCAAGAGGAACTCCGGGACGCTCATCGGTTAAAACATCAAGAAACTCATTAACCACCAAAATTGACTCAATAGAAAGTACTTTGGACTTAACATCCCTAACCTTCACAAAATGATAGACACAATGGTTAGAAATCAACTTTTGGGTTTTAAGGCAAGAAATAAATCTACTCTTGACCACCATATCACAATATCCCACTCAAGGATGGGGTAATTAGGGAATTGTTATTTAACTCTAAGGGTTCTACAATTAATAAAAGCATAGCATGCATGCAAACAATCCATCCCAAGAATGACATCAAAATTCACCATATCTAATTCATAAAAATCACAAGGCAAGGTTTTATGCAATATAATATGGGACAATTCCAATAGAATCTTTTAGCAACAATGGACTCACCAATAGGGGTTGACACTTCATAAGGTTCACACAATAGTTTGGGACTAATATGAAGTGTTTTGGCAACAAAAGGAGTAATAAAAAAAGAGTGGCACACGGGTCTATCAATGGATACAATCAAAATAAAAAACTTTTAACATATCGGGTCTCGTCTCTGTTTAACTCGCAAATTCAAGCTAAGTAAGTAGCGCAACCTGGAGCCTAGTGACAAAAGTTGGATACCTTGTACTCCTACCAGGG
>DF363740.1:64666-87151 GCA_000787875.1 Solanum virginianum | reverse complement strand
AAAGTACGAGACATGACCACACTTTAATTTACATAGTCTACAAAGCCTCTAGATAAGGACAAGTATCTGATAAGGGTCAGGACAGGCCTCGCCTCGACTAACTATATAATACAAAAATATAAGCTCTAGACACACAAAGCTCCGAAGCAACCTGGAGCTTGGTGTGTCTAGAGCTTATATTTTTATATTATATAGTTAGTCGAGGTGAGGCCTGTCTTGACCCTATACTCCTACTGGGGGGATCTACTAGCACCTGTACCTGCAACATGAAATGCAGGTTCCCTATAAGGGACTTTACCTTTACTGTATAATCTATGCACAACATGTAATACAAATGACCAGCTGATCAGTGGTAAATCTATATAGGGATCAGCCCTGGCTAGGCTTTTCCTTTCACCCCTTGGGCTACCCCCCTGTGATAGGATCGACCTTGGCTAGGTGATTCTTCCACCCCTTGGGTTACCACCCATCAAAAGGCAATATGTTTTATCTTTCAATTACTTTTGAGATGATTCTTTTGGTGGTTCAACTCGTGAACTTTATTTAGCAACAAGAACCCATGTATCTTGGTATCCATGTATGTATGTAGATTTGAAGGTGACTATGTATGGGAGCATATGAACATGTGAAAAGTGGAGACATAGTTAATAATTGTGTCGGAGTTGGTAAGTGCTTTTATGTGCCAAAGAAGAATCTAGATTTCATGCCAAGTAATACGAAATCAAGTAGCCTTACATACCTTGTTGTACGACCTCATTATTACCTCGAGAGGACATTTATTTTCTATTGAACCAACATGTTCAGGATTTTTCAGTAGTGTTAGTAGTATATTGTACTAAAGTCTATTGCATATATTAGTTTTGTGGAAAAATAATACCCATCATAATTTTTGTGTTAGGTAGTTCTAATAGCAACCATGTGAAATTAGTGATTGAAAGTGCTTGTTCTGATAAGTTGAGGTTTAATTGTGATAAAAAGCATGATATGAGAGTCTGTGTTGATAGTGTAATCAGTGCCAAGTGTGTTTGAGCTTCTTTGTAAAATTCTTATATTGTGTTTCAATTCAAAACATGCCCTGTTACTCTGACTAAGATTGTAGGTTAATTGGTTAGGGAAGGATCTTAGGATGTTGTTCATATTAGCCCACTTAGCCTAAATAACTAACCAAATGCTTGATGTATCCCTTGGTCCAAATATTTGATCTTTACATGTACCATTTTCTTTGTAAACACCTTAGTAACTAAGCCTTTTTAAATGTGAAATCTTGAATTTGGCCCTTGTCCTTCCTTGAAGATTGCGCACCTTGACTCTGGCCAAAAATCTAAGTTAAGGGTGGCTACCAAAAGTGGCCCTGATACATAGGTTGGATATTGTGCATCTCAACTCAGGCCAAAAGCCTAAGTTAAGGGTGGCTGGTATAAGAAAAATCCCACTAAATGGGGTGGAAGTAAGTGATGAATGAAAAAGGGAAAAATATACCATGGGTCTAAGGAAAAAATGAATAATTGCCTAAGCAGTGAGCTAAAATGAAAAAGAATGTCAAGAAAAATAAAAAGGCAATGAGTTTAGAAGTTTTAGTAAGGCACTCAGAAAGGTTTGAAATAGGAAAAGGGAAGAATTATTTGAAAATGACAATGTTGGTAGGGAAAAAGTGTAGAATAATGTAGTGTCAAGGAGGGCCATTAGTCACTATGTTCCTAAAACATCATACCGAAGCCCCTTAAGCCTACGTTACCAACCAAGAAAGTCCTATAGTGATCATAGTCCAAGTAGTTGAAGGTCATAGTTGTGAGTATAGGGGCAAACATATGGTATTGAGCATAATGTTTGAATATCTGTTGTGAATGTGAGTGATTTTGTTAGCCTCAAGCTTCGAATCTGAAAATACTATCTTGATTAAGATATGGGACTTTTTTTGGTGAGGGCACTTGAGCTACACCGTTGATTCTAGTGATTGTGGCTTATTTATTATTACTTTACCTGTCAGAGTTGCACTGTCAAACATATTGATCTGCATTGGTTTGTTTGGTGACTATTTGATATGCACTGATAGGTTAGCTTGGGTATCTGTGATTGATTTAGAGATGATGAATGCCATTAGATTGAGGTCAATGTGTTGTTATACTGGTTAAATAGATAAGTCCGTCATTTGAGAACAAACAATAATTTTAAGTTAAGGGTATTGACGTGCTGCCAAAATACAACACTATTGATACTTTAAACTTGGAATTTTGTGTGTTCTCAAAGCGATGTTAGTGGGTTTGATATGTTTTTATGTTTATTTTGCAGGATTACCGTATTCGATATGAATTTGGGTAAAGTTCTGTATAATTAAAGCTTTTGAGGAGTTCGACAACTCTAGGGGCTGTGGTTCACTCCAACAGCCACAGGTTGGTTTCGTGAGTAAGATCCAGTGAAAGGACAAGTTTTAGATATTGCATCCATGAACTGTTAGATAAGCCATAGTTTTATTCACGAGTCGTGGATAGGGTCATGCCTAGAGGATAAGATTTTGAAGAGTTTCAGAAAAGTTAGCAGAAGCAACCCTTTATGGGCTGTAACTCAGAAGATAGCCCATAAGGTCTCGTGAATTTGAAGTCTGATTTTGGAAACTGCAGAGGACGAAGCCTAGGTACAGGTCGTGGTTTCTCATACAATCGATAACCTCATCCGTAGAAACTGCCAAATCCAGTTTTTCTATTCCATTTTGGATTTGTATTTACTTATTATAAATAGGTTTTTTTTAGTTCTTTTTAAGAAAGAGACGCATGAGATAGGACAAAAACACTTGGAGAACTCATATTTTGTGATTTTTACACTAAGATTATTATATTGTGATTTCTTGTCGTGAACTTTGGATTTCTTGTTCTTCAATTTATTATTGTAAGTGTTTAATTATGCTATTCCATAACGTGATTCATTCACCTACAATGAGTATGCTAAGCTAAATCCATAACTAGAGTTGTGGGTACTATGAAGAACTAACAAGTTAAAATTAGATAATCCATAATTCTTGGAAAGTGTGCATATATGTATTAATTAATTCTCTTTGTTATGAATACTTTTTAATGGTTGCCAATGTTAAAACTCGCGTAATTCTTACTAATTGGATCAAGGTAGTAATGAATAGAAAAAGAGATTAATTAACAGGATTCAATGTGATCCCTCTCGTCTAATCAACCTAACTGGATTAAGAGACGATAGCACTGGAACAAAAGGTAAGGGTTAGTGATGTCACACTATGAGGATGGGTCAAATCACGTAGTGAAATTTACCTCCCGCCTAGATCAAAATGTTAGGTAAACTTAACTTACCAGTTTTGCATGCTATACACTAGAAAAGATTATGATTATCTATGCTACTAGTTAGGAATTCATGGGGAACATAGTATCCTAGTTATTTCTCTCACTGATTTCATAATGCTTGCTTCTAGTTTAGGTGTACTTACTGCAATTACAAAATTCTCTCTTTCGAAAGATAGGTAGGTTAATTCGTTCGGATTGCTGGCAATTACTCTAGGTTTAGATAATATTCCTGTGGGTCTAATTCTAACCTTTGTTAGGTTATATATTTTGACAATGACCACTTACACCTTCAAAATGAGGTGTAGTTTGGGTGACATTACTGAATCTAGATTTTATTTATTTTAACCCCCCAATTTGAACCTATAATTGCCTAGTTCAGTGAGTTACTTTGCCTCTTAAACCATCATTCTCTGTGGGATTTGACCCAACTCTTTTGTGTTGTTAATATGCTGATAATAATCGTCCCTGCTTCCATTTGAGTAGTAGGTTTGAAAGTCATCAAAAATGGCACCATTGTGGGGTAAAGGTGCTAGTTTTTTAAATCAAAATTTTAGTTGACTTTAGTTCTTGTAGTTAGAGATTCTTTATTACTTTTATGTTATTTTTGCTGTTGTGAAAATGGGTGTTAATATGGAGGATGAAGGGGAGTGTCCATGGTGATGACATCTGAAAAGTGAATGACTTTCAAGATGTCAACTGGGATCAAGTAGAGAGTACTGGAGAAATCCAATTACCCCCATTAGCTGGAGGTGCTGTGTTCCATGTCACAAGCATCATGTTACAACTCCTTCAACTAAAGGGGATATTTAAAGCGCAAGCCCATGAGGATCCCCATGAGCGTCTTTTGAATTTTATTGACTTCTGTTTGCCTTTCAATTTTTGGGGTTGCTTAAGAAGCCATCAGGTTGAGGCTCTTTCCATTCTCTATCACTAGAGAAGCTATAAGGTGGCTAGCTGAGCTTCCTCGAGACTATTATAAATCTTGCAAGTTCAACAAAGTGCTATACCATTTAGGCACATTATAAATCTCATGCCCTTGT
This sequence comes from Solanum virginianum, assembly GCA_000787875.1. Classification (NCBI taxonomy): domain Eukaryota; kingdom Viridiplantae; phylum Streptophyta; class Magnoliopsida; order Solanales; family Solanaceae; genus Solanum; species Solanum virginianum. Next base: position 82,806 of record DF363740.1, on the reverse strand, counting down.
CTATATTTGAAGAATTGGGGCTGGAGACCCCTTCACCAACAACGATATGGTTAATCATGGCTGATTGCTCCATTAAAAGACCATTCAAAATTCTACACGATGTATTGGTGAAGGTGGATAAATTCATTCTAGCAGCGGACTTTGTAATCTTGGATTTTGTCACAACCCAAGTCTAGGGCCTAGATGCGACACGACGAATAGTGAACTAGAGGGGGACCCCAAACAAGCCTCTTTACATATCATTACATATCCTTGGCTGCGAAAGCATTAAATAACATTAATAGGAGTAAAAATAAGGGCTAAAGGGGCTAAGGGAAAACCTTTTCATAACATGAGACATTATTAAATCAAGAGAGTCAAGGCTCATAACATAATTGCATAATTTGTCCAACAACACCTCTACTACATAGATAGGAGCGGGGGCCAAGACAAGCAATCGGGCTCACCCTCATAGTCATAAGTATATAATAAAGGAAAGAGAGTCTTAATACATATCATAAGATCAAAGTCACTGTCCTCGAAATTAGGGACTCACCAACTAGCTTTGGGTAGAAGTACTAGCCACGAAGAGAAGAATGATAAGTCGGTCTGGTTCTTTTCCTAATCAGTACATCCCTTTTGAGCATGTAATGAATACAGGCATACCTTAATGCATTAACTCATTAAGGAAGAAATTAAAGTGTAGAATACTACAATGTATACGGTTAGTACGTTTGAATATATTAAGTATGTAGGATGCAATGCAACAAGAGATAGACACATGGCAAAATGCAATATCATAAGTAAGAGATAGTATATTAAAAAAATGACATGAATGAATGATACTTGAAGTAGCATGCTTATATAGAACATATTACATATGAAGAAGGTGACCATCTTTACATAGCCAAGGCTTACTACCTCCTTGTAAGGCAATTGAGGTATATACCCCCCAATGTGGTAGCATGGGCCTACCAACCCCCGAGCTAGGCGAATGAGGCATATACCCTTCAATGTGGTAGCACAGGCCTACCAGCCCCTGAGCTAGGCGAATGAGGTATATACCCCTCAATATGGTAGTTCGGGTCTACTACCCCCCGAACTAGGCAATTGGTCAACTTTCATCACAATAGATACTTTTCATGAAATCTTCATATAAATACCTTCCTTTCATCATCATAGAGTCACTCAAGTCATAGGTCATGCAATGGATCATCAATAGTTCAAGAATCTAAAATCGAACATTTTATCAAACACTTGGTGGGTGTGTAATGTTAGTGTAAGATCATGCAATTCAGGAATGAAATCATGCAAGAAAATCCAATGTAAAACCACCTACCAACACTTCATAATACCCTCATGCAATATACATTTAAATCTTTCATCAAATTAAATAATAGACAACAGATTCATAGCTTGAAATATGCTCAAATAGTCACAAGTTTATGAAACCCCAACATAGTTCATAGTTATCAAATCCCACAATGGATCTTAGATTCATAGCTCAAACCATGCTAAAACAGTCATAATTTCATGAAACTCCAACATAGTTCATAGTAAAATTCATAATAAGGAAGACCCATAAGTAAATCAACTTAGAATCATGCAATTTAGGTAAAAAAGAAGCTTGAGCACTATGGGTGAAAGAATACAATAGTTGAAACCCACATACCTTAGCTTTGGAGAATTCCTTAAAGAAGATTTGAATGGAGGCTTGAAGCTTGGATGAATTCCTTACGATCCAAAAAAGATTTGGACACTTGAATTTTGAGAGAAATATTAGTCTAAGGGTCTGAGAGAATATTGGCCCATGTCTTGTATGATATGAAGGTGAAATATGACTAAGTATAGGTATTTTCATGCATACGAAGGCTTAGGCTCAAGACCCAAAAGTCTTGGACTGGACTAAAATGACTGGCACAAAATACACTGAGGCGCCTCCTTAGCGCGTCGCACCAGGGGTGCGCGAAAACCTCACTAGAATTCAGTTTTTGGGAAATTGAAATTGTGATTTGTTCGCTCTAAAATTGGGGTTAGACCCATTTCCCACTCAATTTTATCCCCTGATCAAGAATATAAAGTCAGATTTTAGATATCACACATGAATTTTGAGATATATGAAAATTACGATTCCGTGCAATTTTGAGGCACATTTTCAGGCACTTTTTGGGGTGTTTTCAGATTGTGAGGTAGAGTTTGATGTACCCATAATCTTAGGTAAGCCATTCTTGGCTACAAAAAGGTCTCTAGTGGATGTTGGGAGGGGGGACTTAAGGTTCAGAGTGAATGAAGATGAGGTCATGTTCAACATTTCATGATGTTGAAGCCAGAAAAGGACCTCTAAGTGGTTGATAACATTCAAACATACTCCTTTTTAAAGAATGTGGATGATTATTAGCAACATATTTACCCAAGGAAGAGTCAGGGTCGATCCCACAGGGAATAGGTTGAAACAACTCTACTAGTTATCCTACTTCCGTCGGTTTTATTTTCAGAAAATAAATAATGCAGAAATATAAAAATGGTAGGGGTGGGGGGGTGAGGGGTTGAATTCAGATCCTAACTCAGAGTATGAATACAAAAAATAAACTAAAGTTTAGATAGATTGATGATGACTAGGGTTGCGGTCCCCATAAAGCCCAATGCGATAGCTAAATTTGTTCAGTTACCCCGTTCATGATTGTGTATACAAGATCAAATAGGTTAGGTAATATCTAATTCACCTTTCAGTCCTTCTTAGATGCATTTCATTCATCAACTTTTGGTCTTAGAACGTGTACTCTTTTACCCTTGCTATGGATCCTAGAATACTCTCACCTTTCGGTCTCAAGTACTTAGACTAGGTTAATAACCCTGAATTTCTATTATAGCATTCTTTTCCTAATCAGTACATCCCTTTTGAGCATGTAATGAATACAGGCATACCTTAATGCATTAACTCATTAAGGAAGAAATTAAAGTGTAGAATACTACAATGTATACAAGTTGCAATTTGGCAGGGCATACCTTAATGCATTAACTCATTAAGGAAGAAATTAAAGTGTAGAATACTACAATGTATACGATAATCAATCCTGAGATTTACCCCAAATTTGTCTATCTCATTGAGTTGTCATGGTTCCCACAACCCTAGTTGTGAGTCTAGATTATTGAACTTGCAAGATTTAGAACAAGAAACATTATGTAATCCATATTAAAATTACTTATAAGGAATATTAAATCAATTTTTGAAGTCACACAGAGAATCCAGAGACAAATGTTTGATCTAAACGTCAAACAATAACCAAGACGAGCAACTAAAGGTGCTGAAAATTTGCAACTGTCCAACAGTGTTTTTTAAAGAAAATCTAGAAATTTTGATGTGTCTTTCACATCTCAGTAGCCCCAAAACATGGGGTATAAAGTTCCCTCAAACAAATAATTAAAATTCCTATTTATACTAAATAAAACCTAGCCTAAAATGCTAAGGAAAACAAATCCTAGTTGGACTAGTAAAACTAAAATAAGTCTGGACGCATGCTTTCTTCACGGAACTGACCACAAATAGTAGCTAGTTTCATGTTCCTTGAACCTATTTCATGGTGTGTACTTGGCTTGGAAGACTATCCACTATCGCAAAATCTTTTCCTTTTCATGATTGGACCTGGAAATATTCCACGATTCACCATCTTTTCCTCTTCACGAATTGATCTGGAAACTTTAATTTTTTGATGGTTGGACACTTTCATGACTCTTTTCACTACATGTAAACTATACTAAGGACCTTGAAAGGTTTTGTAGTACCTTGTCTTGTGTTTTGGCCTCACCTCGTTGCTGGACGATCACCCATACGAACCGTATAACACACCACAAATCATGAACGACCCTGTGGTGGTTGCCTTCATATTTAGTTTGGGCACTACCTTGGTGCTTTCCATGAGCACCTTCACAGCTGGTAGAGTGCATAACAACTTATACAAGGGCTTATGGAGTGTCCTTCGATGACGTTCTCGAACGCAATCACCTGGACGACCAGTTTCATGACTAGTAAAGATCACCACAAGTCGTGAACATGCTCGTGGTATGTTCCTTTGTCCTTTTTTTATTCTATTTTGTCCTGCTTCGATCCAGGAACATTTTTTACTGCTTCTCTTCATCATCATATCACATGAGTAGCTTCACCAGGCATGGGCAGTAGCAAACTTCCCAGCATGACACAAACAACACAACAACATAACTTGATCATTTTGTCTAAGATAGCTTATGTTGTGTGCATTATAGCTTTTTCTGCTGATTTGTTGTGATTCCCCAGCCTCTTAGCAGTGCCTCACCAACAGTTGCACCATTAGCTAGCAGCTCCCTATAAATGGTTTCTTCAATTTAACCTCTCACAATTTCGCTTAGTTGCAGCTGAGATAGATTTATGCTTGTATTGTATGTTGTAGCCTTGTGGTTATTTTTCTTTGCTTTCCAGCCACACATTTGTATCATATGGTCATTGGTATGTCCAAATCAATTACCAGCAATGCCTTTCAAGTTCAAGTCAATTTTAGCTCCAAATCGCCTCAAATTAGTCCAATGCCCATAGATTCATGAAATTCTCATTTTCCTACAAAATAAATACAAAATGCGTATTAAACTAACAAATACACTTTAAAACTCACAATAATTCCATGTTTTAAGCATCATAAAAGTCATGTTTTTATGAATCACCAGTGATATTAGTGATAGATCAATTATGGGTGACTTGAGAGTTGAAAAAACAATGTCGAGCCATAATGTTAACTGTGGTGCTGCTTGGGAGGCAACCAGGGGGTTTGGTAAGCTTCTTCTTTTTGAATAATGGGTATTGATTTGTGTAGGATTGAAAAAAGAGAATCTGAAGTGAAAGGAAAAAGGTTACATAATGGGCCTGATCGATAGATCGCCAAGTTAAGACAACGATCGCCAATTTGATTGCCTTTTGAGTCATTTAGTGACATCTAAGGTGCTGTCCAATTCGGCGGTCTAAGTTGCAATTTGGCAGATCACCTAACTGGTTGGGTGATGGTCAGTTTCACCACCCTTTGAGGTTAAAGTACAGGTTTGATTGCTATTGAAAAAGGCAGTCAACAATACAGTTGGCATACAACTGAATATGTTTGGTGAAGTTAATCGGCATTGCTGGATCCTCGCGCCTAACCAACTTACTAAAGGCTTTTCAAATGACTTGGCTTTTTACTCTCCATATTCCCTCCTATTCACTTCCCTTGCAAGCCAACCTTCCCTAGAGTTTATTTTCTTACATTTTTCTTAGGAGTGAGTGCTTTCATCAACAAAAATCTTATTTGGAAATTTCTCATTGCTAATGCATCATCAAAGAGGTATGGTTTTTGCCCTTTGCTTTACTTTCATTTTGAAGAATGATATTGAAATCAGGAGGGAATGAAAAGGTTTTGTGAGTTTGTTTCTCGTAGATTGTGGTTGAAATGTTATTGGAAATCAAGTGGTTGATGTGTTTTAGTGATCCTAGAACACTATGCTTAGTTTATTTGGGTTTTTAATTCATTTAAAAAAGCATGAAATTAAATATGCATATGTTGTGGGCTTGGGCTAGATTTGTTGAATGTGTTGCCCAAACGTTGATTGATAGAGTGCGATGTCTCAATTTTGATCTTAATGCCTTGTCTAATAGCCTTAATTTGGGACAATGCCATGATCATGTGAATATATTGATTGATTATGCATGCTTGATGGATTGTTTGTTTTTGTGGGCTGTGGGTGAAGTTGAGTAACCCCCAAACTCTTCTGAGTAAAGTAAACTTGTCCTATGATAGATTAGGTCACGTCATTCTTAAAGGCAAGTCATCGCTTGATTCCGTTTGTATCCATGGTAACAATGTGAAGGTAGTAACAGATGATTGAGCATGTATTGATGTTTTGATAAGTGGCTTAGTGAGTGGTTTTTCCCTCGTTCTTATGCAAATTTATCAAATTTTGAATGAGAAGGTGTTGGCCTCGTAAGTCAATTGCGGCGATGGTCATTTTGACCAACAAATTGGACTCAGCAATGCTCCAAAGTGTCATACACACTGCTTTTTAGGACTATATTTTATGTTGAGTTCTGCGACTTTTGGAGAGGGTAGTTTTCCTCGACAAATCAATTTGGCAGATCATTGAATTTGCACTACTATTATCGAAAGTAGTAGTAATTGAAACTCTAAAATTTGTGCAAAAATATGACATTCTATTTAACCGCCAAACATGTTTGGCAGTGAAACAAACTTTTCCACCCATTATGATCTTCTTGTGAATAATTTTGAACCTTCCTATACTATGGTTGATCTACACACAATGTATTGAGCTTATTTTGCATAAATGGGCAAACCAAATGAACCTGTCACTCGAAGTGGATCCCAGGAAGCTCAGGGAATCGCTATAGCCCCTGATAGGGCAGATGAAAGACCTCAAAGACCTTGTAAGGAGGTACAAGGTAAAAACAAAAGAAAGTTGGCTGAATATTGAAAGTCTGACTGTGATGATGAAGGGTCTTTATATATGACTTGGACAACTTCAAAAGATAAGCAGATGGGATAAAACTACTTTTGAAAGAGAACCTTATTCCATCTACAGGAGATACTCGTTTATTCAGTATCGGACCACAAAACCCCAACACATAGGTTTACTTTGGATCCAAGTCCTAAATGACATAAAAGTGAGGCTAGGTCCAATGCCCTACACTATCCTCTCCTCCAAACTTCTCAGAGGATTCAAGAGATAACAACCTTAAGGAATCTAAATAGACTCAGAGCAGAGGGGCTTAGAATAATCTTAGAGGAGAGGCGACTGTCAACTTATGGGGTTATTAAGCAGTACCTTAAGGTGTGGGACAATCTCAAGTTCCATAATTCCAAATATTCACTATACCTTAGGATTCGTATATTCGAAGCTTGGTTAGAGAGTTTTATGAGGCCTATGGAAAAAGCATTCCTAGGAGAAGTAAAGTGAAGATAGTTCTCAAACCTCTAAATGCTGTAGAGGTTAGGGGTGTGGAAGTCCCGTGCAGCAAAATAAAAATAAATGAAATTCTGGGATGCACATACTGATACGAAAATAACCTTGAGATATGATACAAAAAAAGATGTTTGGCGACATCAAAACATTGTTAGCCCCTATGATTAGGATTCTAGCTCCCTCGTGGTTAGAGAAGGAATCTATATTGTGAAAAAGGAGATGACGATATTAGTGAGATTGTTGTTTAGATTTATCAATAGTAATGTAATGCCTTCGCAAAATGAGTCAATCCTTTGACTCTCCAAAGCGACATTGGTTGAATGTGTTATGGACCATCAGAAATTGAATTTTGGTACTATCATCATTCCAGAGATCCTCACTAGGGCAAAGAAAGTCTAGACCTCAATTCAATTCCCCAGCCTAATTACAACCTTGGGCAAGTGAGCTAGAGTGCCATGCAACAAAAAGATTGATGTAAAGATTTCTCCAACAACAACCACTGATATTCAAATAATATAGTTTGAGTTCCAAAGGGACGAAGAGGATCGGGCCAAGAAGAATCTGGTTGACAAAACACCAGTGATTGATATGGAGTTCCTTGAGTCTGATACTGCCAAGCTGGCTCTCGAGGCAGGTATATCTTATTTCTCTTCTTCATTACCTTCTTCTTCTACTCCAGTCCCTTTTACTGAGACACAGGCTAAGCCTCGGGCTAAAGATGATTGGCCCTTATCACCAAGGCAACCATTATGAGCATTGGACATTTGGCCAAAATGGCTGACGCTCGTGCCTCCCGAGTTGAGTCATCCTTGCCCAAGTTGATTGAGACGATTATAGCCAATGTATTGGCTCCATATATTGACATCGAAAAGAAGCAAAGGGAGTTGATGGAGGCACATAAGCTAAGGATAAATAGGCTTGAGGTGATGCTTGAGGATCATGGGAAATAATTAGCTAGCTTGAAAAAAAGAATGACTACTATGGAGAAGAGATTGTGGTAGTGATGGCTTGTCAACCATAAAAGCTGATATTGAATATTTATAGATGGAGGTGGCATACTTGAGGTCCATGAACTTGAGTTCTTTTTGGGATGGACTAGAAAAGCCACTTAGAGTTGATATAAGTGTATCTCTCTATGATGTGATAGATGTTGATTCACTGGTTAGGGCGGTAAGAAAGTCAATATAATAGGCACCCTGGATATCGATGAAGAAGGTTTGGGAGTTGAGTCCAACCAAGTGGAGCGTGAAGAGTCGACATAGTTAGATGGAGTGATCAATGACACAGTGATAAAGTCATCTCTCAAAGACACATCCATGATAGGCACTTTCGGAGTATATGAGCCTGAGCTAGTGAGGCCATTAATTGATCTAGAGAGTGCACTGTAGGATGTGGGCATTGATGTCTCCATGACCACTTCTTCAACTCTACCATCAGCACCAGAATAGGATTGTTCATGGTTAGGGGGATTCTAATAATCGTACCTTCCTATTTATGCTTTCTTGATGTTGTTCTTGCACATTGAGGGCAATGTTTTCTTTTTAGGAGGGGGTGAACATTTGGGATCCCCAATATCTCTTGATGATGATTACTCACTATTTTTGTCGTGTTTTAGATGAGACAATACTTATTTTAGTTTTTCTTGGTGGATGTTTAAGACAATTTTAATTTTGGGTTTGTAAATAATTTTAATTTGGGATGTAATAGATTAGTATTTGTTTTCCCATTTGAATTTTGTTCTTTTTGAGTTGAATGGATGAATGATTGTGAATAATGTCTTGAATTTATGGAAAACCTCGTGCATATGTGAAAATCCATTCAAATGTGAATATCATGTCTCTAGTCCTTAGCAATCCGAGCATCGATAGTCCATATCTTTGATTCAGATGGTGCAATGGACGAGGAGCATGTACTAACTCACCGATTCATCCTTCTCTTGAAAAATCAATCCATACATGGATTTGGTGCATCTTGAGTTGACTATATGAGTATTGAGTTTGGATATGTGATGATCGTAGGTTGTGAGTGTGTTTGTGTTATTTGAAATGCGAATCCATTTTGCCAAAGTGAGTTAGGAATTTTATTGAAAGACAAGTTTTGCAACATCTAGAATTTGCCTGGTTTATTTTTCAGAGTGAATTTCATTGATTCTGGATTAGGAAAGGACCTTAGGCCTTATTTGGTTCTATACGAGTCCAACTTGAGCATATTAGCATCCAATAACATCGAATGGATTGCTTAGTGAAACCCTTTTGAGCCTTGATCCTTTCTTTGGCAACCGTGTAGCCTTGACCTTTGTTTGTGAAAGACAATTCCTTCTTGTTCATTACCAATACCTCTTTGACCTTAAGAGAGCAAAGTGATGGCCAAAGGCCAAAGTTGGAGGTGTCAACAGAAAGAGGGGGTGTCTCCCATGTAATATTTAATGAAAGAAAAAGGAAAAGAAATAAAGGAGGGGAGTCCTTGAAATGATGAAAATAAGTAAAAGATTTGAAGAGGTGGAAAAAATGAATTGAAAGAGAATTGATAGAAAAAGAAGACCCTCCATAATCTTGAAAGATTATGCAAAAAGGGGAGATACTTAGGGTGAAAGATCAAAAGCAAAAAAGTGTCAATATGAGAAGGAAAAAATGAGGACCAAAAGGACTAATGAACATGAAAAGTACATGTAGAGTTCAAGGAGGGATGAGCCACTACTATCCATATGCTATCGTACCCAACTTTAACCCTACATTACAGCCCGAGTAAAGTCCTTTCGGGATCCTATGTCCAGAATGAAATCGAATGAACTCTAATTGAGAATAACAGAAAGCATATGAGTTGAATCTTACATGCCATTTCTAAATTGAGAGAGTAAATATTGAAGATATCCTTGTACAGGATCTTCTTTGGAGTGAGGGCAAGAGTGACGCTTTTAGGTAGTGATCAACAACTATATGAACAATTGTGAACGTCACCATGCCTTGATTACTCCTTCACGTCTTGAGGCTTCAAAATCATATAAGTACTTTGTGGAAATTCAAGGATGGATGATAAATGTGGAATTACATATGTTGCTCCCTATGGCCCTATCTGCAAGCTTTGAATTAGACTAACTGATGTTTGATTTGCTTGAGGGCAAGCAAAGGATTAAGTTAGGGGTGGTGATGAGTCCATATCTTGGACTCATTTTGGGCTTAGAATGTGAAGAAACATTATCCTCAGTGTGCTATTATGCTTTAATTACTAACTAATATGCATGTATTGTAATAGGAATGGTGCTAAAAGTGCACAAGGGGACAATATTTAATAAATCTTGGAAAAAGTGAAAAAGTGCCAAAAAGGAGGACAAAAGCGGCTTTGTCGATGTATTCGACTGAGCATCGAGGACTCAACAAGACTTCTTAATATTATAGCAACCAAGCCCTAAGTCCATGCAAGAAAGATGGTCGAAATCGAAGTTCCAAATATATTTAGCGTATCACGAATGTCCAGGGAGGCTGCCTAATCTTACAGTACTCAGGATCCTAAGTTTAAAATAGAAGATTAACGTAAAAGGAACTTTGGTGGACTACCAAACATGATCGGTGAAGTAATGAGCTATCGCCCAATTTTGTAGAGATTTAAGCCTTCATAGATATATAGAGGAAAGCAGTCAAGTGCACATTCGGCGCATTACCAGAGATTTTGGTGATGGCTGACCTTGACTGCCAAATGGCTACTCAGTGCATAAACTCTCACTTATTTTACACGGACTATATAAACCTTTTGGAAAGGACATTGCACATATCATTCATATTAGGTTTTACAGATAGAGAAAGAGAGAGAGGGAGAGTGAGAGAGGAGTATATAAAATATTCTTTCTCAATAGTACAAGGTTAGAGGGTTTCAACCTTATGGAGGCACAATTTGTGGTGATTTGCTGATTCAATTCAACTTTTCTCTTATTATCCTTGTCACCCATATACTCAACTACTGAAATTGGTATTAAATCTTTAAATTCGAGCATGAGTGGCTAAAACCCCATGTTGAGGGTATGTAAATAATATGAGTCTTTGATTTCTATGTAGGGTCTATGATATTTTGACTTGTTTGTTGTTAATTTGACTGAAATTACATCTATTGCTAAGTTTCATCTATAATCCTTAGGTTGCTAGCTTGGGATTTAATTTATATCTATACCTATTGCTTTAATATGAGTAATTTGATAGTGGAATAGATGTATTAGTTGGAAACCTTCTGGGGTTTCAGTTGAATGCCACAACCACAGATTTCATGGCTAAGGTATTAGATGGTTTGCTGTAATTTCTCCAGCCAGGCGTGTCCTTGAGAGATTCATGCATGAGGTCATAATAGATTTATTTGAAATACCTTCACTGTCATAATTAAAGTGTTGGTTACCAGCATCCTAGCCCATTCACTTATTTTTAACTCAATTAGTCAAATATTTAGACCCATCTTAGTAGATCTACTCCTATATTTTTGCACATCCCCAACATCTCTCTAAATCTGTTGTTAGTTTGCTAAGTTAGAAGTTGTTGTTACCTGAATCTTGAATTTATTGATTGTAACCTCCCAATTTGAACCTACAATTTCCTAGTACAATGAATTACTTTGCCTCTTGAACCACCATTTCTTATGGGATTTGACTCTAACTCTTTTGTTGGGTTAATATGGTAATAACAATTGTCCCTACATCCATTTGAGTAGTACGTTTGAACGTCATCACTGTCCATCAATGTTTGCCTATTTGGTGCACCCTGGCTTGCCTCTTTAGTCATAATAGCTGAAAATGAGGGTTCAACGCCCCTCATCCGCTCTCTCTCTCTCTCCTATCTAATTTGTTTTTCCAATAACTTATGCATGTTTAATAGCTGCTAAATATGATGCTCTTTTTTGTGAGCTTATCTGGATGATGTCTCTAAAGCTTCATCACTAAAATGTGGTCTCTTCCTAGAGATCGAAGTAGAAGGGTCCTATGGAAATAGGTCCAGCACTGGAGGTTGGACTCATGGTATAGTAAGTGTCATTGGTGCTAGTGCTGCTGTAGTTTCTATCTCTTGCTGAAGCTACTGGATCCCAGGTTTGAAGTCCGTGTAGTTTAGAAGCACTCCTCTACTCGCCTCTTAAATATGTCTACCACCCATGAAGAAATCTGACCTACTAATCTAATGTGGCCTGATATCTTTCTATCATGAACTCCTCAGACTCTGAAATGGCCTTGCAAACCTAAGGTCCAAGCTGCTGCAATAAGTGAACCAAGTGAGACTCAATCTGAGTTTTATACTACACTGAGCCTATAGAGACTCGGGAGGTATGTAGACCATTTCCCTAGGATATGGACGTATAGGCACGACCTTTGGTACTGCAATAAATATGGGGCCCATCTTAATTGTATCTGTAGTAGGTAGGGCCCTATCAGACTTCGCAACCTTCGGTGCATCCTATGAAACCCTTGGCGCCGTGAAAATCTCTGGAAGTCGCACTATAGGCTACGGTGTTTGCTGGGGTGAAACGGGATTTTCATCGGCCTTCATCAGGCCGATATCCTTTATAACACCTCCTACGTGATTTGAAATTTCTTCATAGTGTATTTCTTGAATATAGTAGAATCTTTGCATCTTTTGGCAAATCTGACTTTGTGTTCATTTTCAGGAGGCAAAATGGCATAGGAAAAGGGTTGCCTTTGATTTTTAGGTCAATCATGTTGCAAGCTAAATTTTCAATTGATTTTGCCCTAACTAAAAGGTTGAGTGCCCAATCCACATTGCAGACTTGTTCCCCTATAGTACACAAATGGCCAAAACTCATTTCTAGGTCAAAAAAGTGATAATTGAACTCCGCATGAAATTACATAGTCCGAGACACAATGCGCTTGACCACTTGTTCCCTATAGTTCAAATTTTTCTGACCTATTTCTATTTCAAGTAAGGGCAATTGGGTCATAACCTAACACTCTTATAGATGTGATTCCTCCAAGATTTCAGCTATTTTAGCCCTAATTGAGTCTCAAACACTCACAAAATCCTCCCCAAAACCCCTCATCCAATTCCATGATTCTCAAGAGATTTCATTGAAGTTCAAGAATCAAATTAATTTCCTTCAATTCTTCTTCATTAATTTCAAGGTTCAAGGTATGTGGGTCTTTCATTCATGAGTCCTTCCACCCATGAAATCTAACTCTCTTTTTTGATAAGTTTTCATGATTTCAAGTCTTAATACTTTATGTGTACTTTCTATTATTAATTATGAGCATGATTTAAGTTTGATTTTATCAAGTATTGATTTGATTATGCATGAACATCTACTAAAGGTTTATCCTATGAGTTGATTTATGACTATTGAAACTATGCATGATATGAAACTATGAAAGGTCAGGGATTTAAGATGGATTTCATAATACCCAAACTAAGGATTTTATGATTATGATAGTGGGTTATTGTGGAAGATTTTTAAATGATCATGTGTTACTTATTCATATTATATACTCTTGAATTTTATGGTTTTAAGCTCCTTTCGCATGTACCCACCACATTTGACTATGTTTACAAGATGAAGTCTCATATGTTGATGAAAGATTTATTGCAAGTTATGCAAGACAAGTATATTAAGATAAATTATAGGCTCCTAAGTGTGTATTGGACTCATGAAAAGTTCCTATGATTTTAAGCAAGATTTTGATCCCTTTATCCTATGTTTTATCCTCATATGCAAGGAAAATGCTCACTTGAAGGGCTTTAGTACATGAATGAGCTACTCTTTCAATGTTGATATGTTTTACAATTTATTCAAGTCATGATTACACATATGATTATGTTATGTATTCCATAGGACTAGACTTAGCATCAAATGAGGCTTAAGGTAGGGACTCAACCCAAAGGGTCCTTATATAAAGTCTTATTCTCATAATTATGTGCCACCATAGGTTATTATTTTTTCCCTAAATAGGCTCTTACTAGTGGATCTAACTAGGTTAAGTTACCCGCCATGGTGGGGTATGGTTTACCTTGGTAAGTAGACCTCTCCTTTTCCAATGTGGTGACAACATCAGGTTTCCATGTTGTAGCTCACATAGTCTTATATGTCAGTTTAAGTCTCCTCCCACATATATATGCTAAGTTATGAACATTTGATTATTTTGATGCATGTTTGACTAAAGCATCGATCATTCATGTCATATTGACTTATATTCAAAATTTATGATTATGTGTCTTGACTATTTATGGCTTATTTCTCTTGTTGCATTGCTACTTGTATAGTTAGTACATTTCAAGTACTAAAGCATACTTTTTGCCTACATGATCTAACCATGTATAGATCGAAGCTTCTATTCATCCCGTGGCTAGTACATTGGGTCAAAGATTGCTATTAGTGAGTCCTCTATTTCGGCAATAATAACCACTTTCATTTATGCTCATGTTAAGACTTGTCTATTTTTGATATTTACATTTGAGAGCGAGCCCAAGAGATGTCTTAGCCCTTGTTCTACTTATGTTTAGGGGTGTTGTTGGATATATGTGATGAGCTTGACTCTTATGTATTTATAAAGACTTTCTTTAGTCCCTACCCCTTGTATGTATTTGTTGGATTTTGATGACATATGATGAAAGTCCTAAGCCCTCCCCTTAGTCTTTGTTTGTTATTTGATGGTGAAAATTCCTATTCCCTCTCTATCCATATAGCTTGAGGCCAAAGCCCAGTTTCCCGTAGATTTAACTTTGTGATGTTTGATATATGCTTCTGCAACTAAGGATGTGGTTTAGTATGCTTATAGGCTTTTTTGTGGTTCCTTCAGGTTACTATTCGTTGTGTCATATCTAGGCCCTAGGTTTGGATCATGACAAGCTTGGTATCAAAGCACTAGGTTTATAAATAGTCTTCGGAAATCCAACACACCGCGTTTTATAGAGTCTTGTTCATCATTCTGAAGCATGCCACAACTATGAATAGGATGCTATGGGGTGTTTAGGAAATGAGTCACTTCTTCATGATCTATATCATGTGATAGGGCTAAATCTTCTAAGATTTAATTTTTGACTATCATCCTCTTTATTTCAGAATATGTCTTGGACCCATCAGAACAGTGGAGAAGATAGTAACTATCCTCTGCATGACGACCAATCCTTCAGCATCAAAGTTTCTAATATAGAGTTGTATGCCCTATGGCTATTGGCTCAGGCTATGATGACTCAACTGAGTCAGAAAATTATTACCCCTTGGATATTAAATAATGAGAAGGGAGGGAGAGAGGCTAAGAAAGTTGGAGTTGATGGTGCTTCATCTTCTATTGTTGTTCCGTCGCCTAAGTCCAACAAGGAAAAATTCCCTTTTACCAATTGTTAAGGATGTGGCAAGAAGCATCAAGGAAAGTGTTAGGCCGACACTGATTGTTATTTTAAATGTGGTAGTATTAGACATAAGATAAGGGCTTGTCCTGTGGCCTCCAAGAAAGGGAGAAAAAAAGGCTCAAATTAAGTTGGACTTTCATATGCCAAGCTCAGTGGTAGTGGCCATTTCCAACAAGGCCAAAGTGTATATCAAGTTGCTCCTAAAAATTTGCCAAAGATAGAGTGCCAAACCCTAAAGCTCAAGGTGGTAATGGTGGATAAATAATTCTTAAGTGTGGAAGGTATGGGAAGAATCATGTTGGTGGATGTTATAAAGATGTGGGCACTTGCTTTGGGTGTGACAAAATGGGCCACAAAATTGTGGATTGTCCAAATGTTCTGCGAATTGTCGAAATATTCTAAACAAGGGAAGAGAATGGCCATCCTCAAGGACATGGTGCTCATGGAAATAAAAGGAACAAGGTGGTCAACATGGGGCTGTTCCACGTCACAACTGGTTCTATGCTCTTCAAGGAAGGTAAAGAGAGATGAGACACCTGATGTTATTACTCATACATTAAAGGTTTATGATTATGATGGGTATGATTTATTAGATTCGGGTGCCACTCTATCTTTCATTACCCTATTTGGTACTAATAGGCTTGATGTGTGTCCCGAATTGTTAGGTGAGCCATTTGAGATGTCTACCTCCATTGGTGAGTCCATTGTTGTTAAAAGAGTCTATAGGGATTGTCCTGTGTCCATATTGCATAAAGCCTTGTCTTGTGATTTTGCTGAACTTGACATGGTAGAATTTTACATTATTCTTAGGATAGAATTGTTACATACATATCATGCTTCCATTGATTGTAGAACCCGAAAAGTTAGGTTCTAAATTCCTGGTGAACCTATCCTTGAGTTGGAAGGTCATGATATGGCGATTAAGGGTAGGATCAACTCTTGTCTTAAGGCCTAGAGATTTATTTCTAAGGGTCTTATTTATTATGATATAAGTGTTAGGGATGTCGAATCTAATGTTTCTAATGACTGGTAAGTTTAAGGTTGAGGCTAAGGACAAATGTTGAAATTTGGTCACTATAAAAAAACCACGAGACCTATGTACAGGTCATGGTTTAGTTCGCAGACCATATAAAGGCCTCATGGATTAGGGGTTTTGGTTTAGGAAAAATTTATATTCTGGAAGTGAAGTACGAGAAGAGTCTAAGGGTCGTGAAGTGCTCTGCGGGTCATAATAATGGGTTGTAGATGGGGTCCTAGAAACTAGACGTTGTGGTTAAGTACATAAGGGATCTATGAAGGGCTTTACAGTCCGTGGTATGATTTACGGACCATGGAAGTGTTCGTGGTTTTAGAGCCTAGTGGGATAGTTTTTGGATCTTGATTTACGACATGCAGGATGAGTCGTGCATTCCTGTATGGCCCGTAATTGGGCCTTCATGGCATTGTCCGACCAATTTTTGTGAAGGGTGTTTTTGTCATTTCATCGCACCCTAAATAAAATGCAATGTCATTTTGACCCATAATATGCCCTATTTTAGTTTTATATTACCCTAATAACCCTATTAAAAAATCATTTCCTCTAAACCCAAGGCAAATCTAGGGTTTCGAGATTTCTTCCTAAATATTCATGATTTCTCCATTGATCTTCAGTTAAGGTATGTGTGTTTTATTTGTGGAACCCTTCCATCCACAAAGCTCAAGTTTCTTTATGTTTTACTTGGTTCCAAAGTTTATGTATATTGTGAAATTTTGTGAAATCACCTAAATCATGGATATTATGATGCATTATTAGTTACATGAAGTATATTAGTATCAATTGGTCTTGAGTTGAAATTCACTTATATTCTAGTTAGGGTTTTACAAAGATTATGTTGGGTTGATTTGAATGATTTTAAATGATCTTAATCTATGTTATTTATGCATGATTTATACACATATTTCATGTTTTCAATTCTTTGAGCATGAACCCCCGTATTTTGGACCTAAGTTATATGAAAGAAGAAGGCTCAATCTATAATATGTAAGAACATGAAGGTTTTCAGTGATAAGAGTTACCCATTTATGTTATGGATTTATGAGAATGCTATGAAAATTTATGTAAGTTCAATAAGTCCTTCTCCTTACATGTCACTAATATTATGAATGATAAGGTTTACCAAGTATTCTACGCAACTTATCGAAATTCTGTGAACGCTATGTATTGTTAAAAGGTCCACTTTAGGATATTATGGCATACAAGATTATATTCTTCTCTATATGTTACATGGGACTAGATTAATTTGAGTCAAGAATGAATAAATAAATATGAGTCCCCACCTAGCTATGATTATGAGATGATGATTGAAACGACCCCAAAAAGTGCCCAAAAACGTACCTCGAAATGCCCAAAATTTTAAATTCCATATATTTCAAAATTCATTTGGTATTCCAAAAATTCAACTTTATATTCGTTTTCAAGGGGCCAAAATGAAGTGAAAAATGTTCTAACCCCTATTTAAGAGAGAAAGATTAGCAATTATAAAATTCCAAAAATGCAATTTCTAGTGGCAAAAAGCGACGCGCCACAGTACAAAAAGTGGGCTGTTTGTTTTACTCGGTCCAAGACTTTCAATTCATGGGCCTAAGTGTTTCCAAATGTGTTTTTACCTATACTTAGCCTTATTTCACCCTCATATCATCCTAAATATTTCCCAATACTCACTCAAACACTTAGCCATATTTTCACTCAAAAAATTCAAGTCCCAAACCCTCATCCCAAGCTAAGGTTTTCTTCAAGGTTCAAGTCTCCATCTACAATATTCACCAAGCTCATCTCCAAGATAAGGTATGTGGGTTTCTTTCATAGGTTCCTTTCACCCATGA
>DF363740.1:50402-63544 GCA_000787875.1 Solanum virginianum | reverse complement strand
ATTGTATCTATTGCTTCCGTGACCAAGGATGTGTAATGATGCTCTAAGAGGCTTGCTTGGGGTCCCTTTGGGTTCCCCTTGCGCCATGTCATGTCTAGGCCCTAGGCTCGATGTGTAATGATGCTCTAAGAGGCTTGCTTGGGGTCCCTTTGGGTTCCCCTTGCACCATGTCACGTCTAGGTCTTAGGCTTGGGTCGTGACAAACTTGGTATCAGAGCACTCTCGAAGTCCAACCCACCACGTCGATTAGAGTCCTATTCATGGTAGTGAAGTGCGCCATGACTATAAGTAGGAGGCTATGAGACATTTTAGGAAATGTTTCCTTTGTTCATGTTCTACGTCGTACTATAGAGTTGTAGTGAGTTCTCCCCTTAATAATTGTTCTTTGCTATGCTAGATCATGCCAAATACTAGAGAAGACAGGCCCAAACTCTCGTGGAGTAACCTACCAATGGTGAGCTCCAGCATGCTATCACCAAGTATTCTACGCAACTTATCGAAATTCTGTGAACGCTATGTATTGTTAAAAGGTCCACTTTAGGATATTATGGCATACAAGATTATATTCTTCTCTATATGTTACATGGGACTAGATTAATTTGAGTCAAGAATGAATAAATATGCTACTACCCCAGGAGCTAGGGTAAGAGATTTCATAAGGATGAATCCTCTAATTTTTTATGGGTCAAAGGTGGATAAAGATCCATAAGAGTTCATTGATGAAGTCTATAAGATTTTTAATATCATGGGTTTTGGATCGAATGAAAAGGCAGAGTTAGCGGCGTACCAACACAAAAGGGTAGCCCAAATATGGTATGATCAATGGAAGGGTGAGAAAGGAATTGGTAATATGCTGCTTTGAGAGGAGTTTAAATTGGCTTTCCTTAATCGGTTTTTCCCTCTTGAGCTTAGCGAAGCAAAGTTAGTAGAGTTTATGAACTTGAAACAAGGTGCTATGAGTGTGAGCGAGTATGCCCTCATGTTTAATCAACTTTTCAAGTATGCTCCTCATTTGGTCGCTGATCCTAGATCTAGGATGAATAAGTTTGTTATGGGGTTATCCTGTAACACCCCACATCTTAGATGTACTAGTTTTATGCAAATGAAACATGAAATAAGTTCGTGATGGGGGTCTCTGACTTGGTAACTGAAGAATGCTAGTCCGCCATGCTTATTAGTGACATGGACTTGCCTCGATTGTTGACCTATGCCGAGCAAATGGAGGAGGAGAAATTGAGGAAGGAGAAATTTAGGAAGAGAAGGGGACATGAGGCCAAGAGGGCCCGATTTGAGGGTAAATTCCAAAAAGTTGCTAAATTTTTTCAAGGCCAAGGGATTTCTCATGCTACTAATAGGGGATTTGCCAGTGACTTTCCTAGGCTTCAAGGTGTTGTAGGGTGGCTCCTTTTGATGTGTGCCCTAAGTGTGGAAAGAGCCATGGAGGCCCATGTTTGAAGGGTTCTAATGCATGCTATAATTGGGGGAGCTTGGTCATAAGAAGATAGATTGTCCAAGAAATTATGGCAAGGGTCGGGGCGATGGTCCTCAAGATGGTGCCCCAAGGCACAACCAATTTTATGCACTACATTGGAGGCAAGGGGTTGGTGAGGTTCTCGATGTTATTATCAATATATTAAAAATCTTTGACTTTTATGTATATGCTTTGATTGATCCGGGTGCCACTCTTTCCTTTGTTACCCTTTTGTTGCTAAAAAGTTCCATGTTGACCCCGATTTGTTGCATGAGTCATATGAGGTGTCTACCCCTATCGGTGCCTTTATAGTTGCTAGGAAAGTTTATAGAAGTTGTCCTATTTACATTTTGCATAAGTTGTTGCCTTGTGATCTTGTTGAATTAGATATGGTTGATTTTGATATCATTCTTGGGATGGATTGGGTACATAACTACTATGCATCTATTGAATGTAGAACCCATATGGTCAAGTTTCAATTCCCTAATGAACTCATTTTTTAGTGGGAAAGTCAAGATGTGGTGGTCAAGGGTAGATTCATTTCATGCATCTATCATCTTCCAAGGATTAATGACTTGTTTGACCAATTGCGAGGGGCTAGCTCTTTCTCTAAGATTGATCTTCAGTCCAGGTATTATCAAGTGAGGTTGAGGGAGTGTGATATTCCCAAGATGGCCTTTTAGACTAGATATGGGCATTATGAGTTTGTTGTGATGTCTTTTGGGTTGACCAATGCACCGACCATCTTCATGGAACTAATGAATAGGGTCTTCAAACCTTACCTTGATTCCTTTGTTGTGGTCTTTATTGATGATATTTTGTTCTATTCACATAGTAGGGAGGAGCGTGTGGGTCATTTGCGGGTGGTGTTGCAAAGACTGAGGGAGGAAAAATTGTATGCTAAATATGACGTATGAATTTTGGTTGAAGGAGGTTGTATTCTTAGGTCATGTAGTGTTGGGGGTGGTATAAAAGTGGACCCTAAGAAAATCGAGACATGTGGTGTCGGGGGATGGTATTAAGGTGGATCCAAAGAAGACTAATGTGATTAGAAATTGGCCTAGACCATTGACCCCGTCGGATATTAGGAGCTTCTTAGGCCTAGCGGGTTATTATAGAAGGTTTGTGAATGGATTCTCCTCCATTGTTTCCCCTATGACAAAATTGACACAAAAGAATGTTAAATTTGTGTGGACCAATGAGAGTGAGAGGAGCTTCCAAACATTGAAAGACAAGCTTGTGTCGATTCCTATATTATCACTACTGGATGGGCTTGAGAGATTTGTGGTGTATTGTGATGCTTCCCTAGTTGGTTTGGGTTTTGTGTCGATACAAAATGGTATGGTCATAGCTTATGCTTCTAGACAACTCAAGGTACATCAAATAAACTACTCTACCTATGATCTAGAGTTAGCCGCCATTGTGTTTGTATTAAAGATTTGACATCACTACTTGTATGAGGTGTATGTGGATGTGTTCACTGATCATAAGAGCCTCCAATATGTCTTCACTCAAAATGATCTCAACTTGAGGCAAAGGAGATGGTTAGAGCTTCCTAAAGACAATGACATAAGTGTGCACTATCATTCAGGTAAGGAAAATGTGGTGGCAGATGCCTTGAGTAGGGTGTCTATGGGTAGCTTAGCCCATGTGGATAGTGGTAGGGAGATGGCTAGGGAGGTGCATCAATTGGCAAAGTTGGGGTTAGGTTGGAAGAGGTTGGTGATTATGGTTTGGTTGTCGTTGATAGGTCTAAGTCTTCATTGGTTGATGAGGTGATAGCAAAACAAGATCTTGACTCCTCCTAGCTTGAATTGAAGGCCTTGGTAAAAGGGCAAGGTAGAGGTTTTCTCCCAAGGGGGATATAAGACCCTTAGGTACCAAGGTAGGTTGTGTATGCCTTGTGTTAATGGTTTGAGAGAGAAGATCCTTGATGAGGCCCATAATTCTTCATATTCTATCCATCCCAGTTCCACCAAAAAGTATAGAGACTAGAGAGATATGTATTGGTGGGGAGGTATGAAGAGGGACATTGCCAAGTTCATTTTCGGTTGCCATAGTTGTCAACAAGACAAAGTCAAATATCAAAGACCGGGTGGCCTAAACCAAGACATAGAGACTCCCACTTGGAAGTGGGAGGTGATTAATATGGATTTTATTGTTGGGTTTCCCAAGACTAGGAAAAGTTTTGATTCCGTTTGGGTTGTGGTTGATAGGATGATGAAATCAGCCCACTTTCTACCAGTTAAGACTACATATGGGGCTGAAGAGTATGCAAGGTTGTACATCAATGAGTTAGTGAGGTTGTATGGGGTTCCTTTGTCCATCATATTAGATTATGGTGCATAATTCACTTCACACATTTAGAGGTCTTTTCAAAGGTGTCTTGGTACAAAAGTTCACCTTAGTACGACCTTTCACCCTCAAATGGTCTAAGGGGTCTTGGTATAAAAGTTCACCTTAGTAGGACCTTCCACCCTCAAATGGATGGTCAAGTCGAAAGAACCATCCAAACACTTGAGGATATGCTAAGGGCTTGTGTATTTAAGTTGAGGGGTAGTTGGGATGACCATCTTCCTTTGATTGAGTTTGCCTACAGTAATTGGGAGGCATTGTAGATCACCAGTTGGTTGGTTTGAGATTGGAAATGTGGCTAGTTGGGATGACCATCTTTCTTTGATTGAGTTTGTATACAACAATAGCTATCACTCTAGCATCGGTGTGGCTCCTTTTGAGGCTCTTTATGGGAGACGTTGTAGATCACTAGTTGGTTGGTTTGAGGTTGGACAGGTGGCTTTATTGGGACTAGATCTGGTTATGGAGGCTCTTGAGAAGGTTAGGATGATTAGGGAAAGGTTAAAGACGTCCCAAAGTCTTCAAAAATCTTATGCCGATGTGAGAAAAGGAGACCTTGAATTTAAAGTGGGTAATTGTGTTTATTTGAAGGTTTCTCCAATGAAAGGTGTGGTCCGCTTTGGTAAATAGGCAAAGTTGAGTCTAAGATATGTTGGTCCTTATGAGTTCTTGAGGAGGATTGGCAAGGTAGCTTATGAATTGAAGTTGCCTAGTGAAATGAATTTGGTTCATACGGTGTTTGATGTCTCTGTGTTGAGGAGAAGTATTGGTGATCCTAATTCTATTGTGCCTCTTGATGTTGTGGGCATTTTTGAGGATAACTTGACCTATGAGGAGGTTGCGGTTCAGATTTTGGATGGGCAAGTGAAGAGATTGAGAAACAAGGAGGTGGCATCCGTTAAGGCCCTTTGGAGGAACCAACAAATCTAGAGTCCTACTTGGGAGGCCAAAGCGGACATCCAAAAGTGGTATCCTTATCTTTTCCACTTCACATAAGCCTAGGGTACCAATTCTAAGCCCCCTATGTGAATTCAAGTCTTGTATTTGAGCCCCTATGTCATTCATATGCATTCATGTTTAAGTTGGCAAGTTTATGATGATCTTACACTTATGTTAAGATTTTGAAAAATGGTGTTTTGAATGTGATTTTTAATTCTTGTTGGGGCTGATTTGTTTATGATCACTCTTCTCTTGTAAGTATCTTTTACATTCGCTGACAAATGTTCCCAAGGGGGAGATATTGAAACGACCTCAAAAAGTGTCCGAAAACGTGCCTCAGAATGCCCAAAATTTTTAATTCTATATATCTCAAAATTCATTTGCTATTTCAAAAATTCGACTTCATATTCGTGTTCAGGGGGTCAACATTAGGTGAAAAAGAGTCTAACCCCAATTTAAGAGCGAAATTTAGCAATTATAAAATTCCAAAAATGCAATTTCCAATGGCAAATTTGCACAGTACAAAAAGTAGACTTTTTTTTAGGTGAAAAAGAGTCTAATTAGGTGAAAAAGAGTCTAACGCCAATTGAAGAGCGAAATATTAGCAATTATAAAAATTTCCAGTGGCAAATTCGGACAGTACAAAAAGTGGACTTTTTTTTTACTCTGTCCAAGACTTTCAAGTCTTGAGCCTAAGTGTTCCCAAACATATTTTTACCTATACTTAGCCTTATTTCACCCTCATATCATCCTAAACATTTTTCAATACTCACTCAAACACTTAGCCATATTTTCACTCCCAAAATTCAAGTCCCAAACCCTCATCCCAAGCTAAGGTTTGCTTCAAGGTTCAAGTCTCCATCTCCAATCTTCACCAAGCTCATCTCCAAGCTAAGGTATGTGGGTTTCTTTCATTGGTTCCTTTCACCCATGATACCTATGCCTCCTTTTACTCAAATTACCTGATTTAAAATTGATTTACAAATGGGTCTTGCATATTATGAAATTCACTACAGAGAGATATGTATTGGTGGGGAGGTCTGAAGAGGGACACAAATGGGTCTTGCATATTATGAAATTCACTACACACTATGTTAAAGCTATGTAAAGTTGTGACAGTTTTGCTATGTTTTGAGCTATGAATCTTGGACATATTATAAGATTTGATGAAGGGTTTTGATGTATATTACTTGAGGGTGTTGCAAGGTGTTGATTAATGGTTTTATAATGAATTTTCTTGTATGATTTCATCTCTATATTTTATGATTTTATACTAGCATTATACACTCTCTAAGTGTTTGATAAAATATCTGGATGTGGTTTCTTGAGGAGTTGAAGGTCCAAAGCATGAGCTTATGTATATGATATACTCTATATAAAGTGTTGCATTAGACCATACCCGATCCGGGGGGATAAGAGCCTGGGTAATTATGGTGGGAGTTTGTACTCATTAACCACGTGAGGGGTTTGTACCGCACAACCACCAAGGGGTTTTTTCCTATAAAATCTAGCTTGGTCTATTCTACATATATGATATCTTGTATAAGCATGATTTACTTAAGCATTGATCATACATGCCATATTGTTATATTATGTCTATTGTTTAATATTATGCATTTTGATTATGATGCCTATCTATTGTTGTATTGCATCCTACATACTTAGTATATTCAAATGTACTAATGCATACTGTATGCCTACATGATGTCACCATGTAGAAATCGATGCCCAATTTGAGCATCCTCCTCCACGTGGCTAGTTCGATACTACTCAAACTAGTTGGTGAGTTCTCCACTTCGGGGATCTTAGTCTATGTTTCTCTTATTATGTATTGAGATACTCTTCTTTATTGACTATTTTGAGTTTTAGGGTGAGCCCGGTTACTTTGTCTTGGATCCAAACACTTGAGGATATGCTAAGGGCTTGTGTATTTAAGTTGAGGGGTAGTTGGGATGACCATCTTTCTTTGATTGAGTTTGTATACAACCTCCCGCTCTTATCTATATATTATTGGTGTTTGTTGGACATGTTATGTATCTACATTAAGAGCCTTGACTCTATTGTTCTTGATGTCTATGATATGAGTTTGCCTCTTGTTTCTTGATTATAATGTTGTCCAAGCTTTTCCCTTAGTCCCGTTACCCCTTATTCTTACACTTGTATATTATATCTATTGCTTCCGCGACCAAGGATGTGTAATGATGTTCTAAGAGGATTGCTTAGGGTCTCTTTAGGTTCCCCTTATGCCGTGTCTCGTCTAGGGCCTAGGCTTGGGTCGTGAAAATGATAGCCCATTAGTAGAGGATAAACAAGACTTAGTAGCTATCTTTATGATGATGATTAATGTTCTAGATGCTTATGGGATGGGTAAGTAAAATATCTTTCCACATGATATAATTTATGATTATGCTTATCCCGTGAGAACTAAGCTTAGCACCAAGTGCACTTTGGGATAGATGCGTAAGCTTCCCATTAGTTAGGGATGGGACCGTTAGTGGAATCCCATTGTCCCATAACTATGTATCACCATAGGAAATGGGAGTCACTCACAAGTAAAGGTTGATTTCTAAACCACCCGTTAATAGAGGCATGCTCAATAATTAGCTTTAGTGGATCCACTTAGTCATATTAGGTGGTCACCTTGGCAAGTCATCTCCCTCTTTCTTCTGGTGTAGTGAAAACATTGGGATTCCGTGGTTTAGCTCATATGGTTTATGTTAGTTAAAGGTTGCTCTCGCCTATGTTCAAGTTCTCCTCATGTCCTCAAAATTCCCTCTTATGATGATTTTGATGGTTGCTTCATATTATGTCCAAGGTGTTTTTAAGTTTCATATGACTCATGGTTCCACAAGTTCAAGTGGTTTTGCTCACCTAAGTTGTGTTCCTTTGTTTGGTATTTCTCATAAAAGTATATGACTACGTATTCTAGTACGTAAAGTTATCTCCATTATGATTACTAATGTTTCTTTCGTAATAAAATAGTCTTTTATGTAAAGTGACGCATTATTCACCCACGTATATTACTATTTAAATTGCACATAACAACATATGATTCCTCACCAATCTAAGTCTATGTGCTTTATTAGGCATTCGATTAAGGGTAAGTTTTTTATTTCTGGTATTCATTAACTTATATTCTATGGCTAAGGTAATGCGCGAAATGATCACCCATATATATGTTCTCCTGATACCTTAGAGATGTCGATTCTATGATATATGATTTAAATCTGTACAATTCATGTATCTCCCAAGTTCATATGACTTCCATATTCATGATTATGTTCATCCATGCCCCTTGCTAAACTCTTTCTAGAGCGGCCTTTGGTGTTTAAATGATATTCACTTGATTATGACTTACTAATTCCTTTGTAAATGTAGGATTTCAACAAGAGACTTAGCATGAATTATATCATTGTTTCCATGTCATGCATTACATACCTACATACCAGTAAATTTAAAGTACTAACATATACTCTATGCCTACATGATTTAACCATGTAGGGATATGCACTCCTTAATATCCTCCATGTGGCTAGCTTTGGATCGTAGAAGATGAGAGTTGTTGAGTCCTTTAGCTCGGGGATGACATCCTAGTTCATTTCTAGATTGATGTATTAAGATATTTTAGTTTTCAGTTCTATTATTTCTTTTGCTATGATTGTATTTGAGGGTAAGCATGAACATGCCTTAGCCCTGCCAAGTTTATGTTAGAGGTATTATTAGACATATACTATGGTTGTATCAAGTTCTCTTATCTCATTATGGCTTTATATTATCCCATTAGCCCCCTTTCCATTAGTTTTCCACCTTATCTTTATTTCATTACCTATGATATGCATTATGATTGCTAAGAGGCTTGGGTGAGTTGCTTATGGGTGCCTCATTTACTGTGTGATGACTAAGTCCTAGGCCTGGATCATTATAAAGTTCCTTCTATTGAGTTAGTTTCGATAGTCAATGAGTTTCGTAATGTCTTTCTTGATGAGCTTCCTGGTGTTCTTCCTGAAAGGGAAATTAATTTTGGTATAGACCTTTGACCCAATACACAACCTATTCCTATTCCTCCCTACAACATGGACCTGACAAAATTAAAAGAGTTGAAGGACTAATTGAAAGACTTATTGGAGATGTGATTTATAAGGCCTATTATGCCACATTGGAGGTGTACTAGTGTTGTTTGTAAAGAAGAAGGATGGCTCACTTAGAATGTGTATTTATTACTGATAACTTAATAAATAAGAATCTCTCACTTAGAATATGTATCGATTACTGACAACTCAAAGAGGTCACCATAAAAAACAAGTATCCTCTACCAAGGATAGATGACTTATTTGACCAACTGCAAAGAGTTAGTCATTTTTCTAAGATTGATCTTCAGTTCAAATACCATCAAATAAGGGTAAGGGAATGTGATATTCATAAAATAGCTTTTCAGACTAGATATGGACATTTTGAATTTGTGGTGATGTCATTTAGCCTAACTAAGGCACCGACAATATTTATAGGTCTTATGAATAGGGTCTTTAAACCTTACCTTGATATGTGTTATTCGTTGATCATATTTTGATTAATCCCAGAGTGAGGATGAGTATGTGAAACACTTGAGGGCAGTGTTGCAAACTTTAAGGGAGGAAAGGTTATTTGCTAAATTTGATAAATGTGAATTTTGATTGAAAAAGGTTGCATTTCTAGGTCATGTGGTGTCGGGTGAAGGGATTAAGTAGATCCTAAAAAGATAAAAATGGTGAAAAATGGCCTAGGCCCTTGACTCTAACAGATATTAGGAGTTTCGTGGGCTTAACGGGGTACTACCAGAGGTGTGTTGAGGGCTTCTCTTCAATTGCTTCTCTTTTGACAAAATTGAACAAAAGAAGGAAAAATTCATTTGGACCGATGAATGTGAAAAGAGTTTTAAAACTTTAAAAGACAAACTTATATCCCCTCCTATTTTGGCTTTACTAGAAGGTCTAGGGGTTTGTTGTGTCTTATGATGCTTCAAGAATTGGTTTCAGGTGTTTATTGATTCAAAGTGGCAAGGTCATTGCCTATGCTTCTAGGCAACTAAAAGTGCATGAGAGTAATTATCCTACTCATGATCTTAAACTAGCGGCCATGGTATTTGGTCTAAAAATATGGTGTCATTATTTGTATGGGTTTCATGTAGATGTGTTTATTGATCACAGAGTCTTTAATATGTGTTCATCCGGAGAGATCTCAACTTAAGGCAAAAATGATAGCTAGAACTCCTTAAGGATTATGAAATGAGTGTGCATTATCATCCGGACAAGCCTAATGTTCTGGTTGATGCTATAAGTAGGGTTTCCATGGTGAGTATGGCTCACATTGATAATGGTAAGAAGGAATTGGCATGGAAAGTTCACCGATTGTCTAGATTGAGGGTTAGGTTGAATGAAGTTGAAAATGGAGGTATAGTTGTTTTCTATAGTTCTAAGTCTTCATTGATTAAAGAGGTCAAATCAAAACAAGACCTTGACCTCGCTTTGTTAAAATTGAAGTCATTGGTGAAAAGAGGGAAAGATGGAGGTTTTCTCCCAAGGGGGAGATGGTGTTCTTAGAAACAAAGGTAGAATATGTGTACCAAATGTTGATGGGTTGAGCAGCTTAATTTTAGAGGAGGCATGTAAGTCATCCTATTCTATTCACCCTGATTCTTCAAAGATTGAAGATGGCTCAAAGTAGTAAAAAGTCCTACTCCGATGTGAGGAGAAGGATCTTTAGTTTGGTGTTGATTATTGGGTGCATTTGAAAGTCTCATCCATGAAGGGTGTAGTCTAGTTTTGCAAGAAGGGAAAGTTGATCCCAAGGTATGTAGGGAAATGTAGAATCTTAAAAAGAATTGGTAAGGTTGCTTATGAGTTGGAGTTGCCTATGGAGATGAGTATAGTTCATCTAGTCTTTCATGTATCTATGTTGAGAAAGTGTGCAGGTGACCCAAACTAGCTGTAGGCATTGTGGAGGAAAACTTGACTTATAAGGAAGTCCCAGTGGGAATATTGGATAGGTGAGTGAAGAGATTAAGAAACAAATATGTAGCATCCATCAAAGTCCTTTAGAGGAACCAACAAGTCAAAAGTGTTGCATGGGAAGACAAAGTGGACATGAAGAAGCGATACCCTTATCTCTTTCACTCTACTCAAGCCTAAGGTAATAAGTTGATCCTATATATAGTGTCAAGTTATGTACTTCAATGCTTCTATGTCATGTTGCATACATAGATACTCATACTAACATGTTTTGATAATGTTTAATGCATAAGTATGAGATTTCATGAAAATAATGTTTAAGTTGCATTGATCTATCTATAAGGGCTGAACGTTGTCTAATCACTCTTCTTAAGTATGTTTCCATCATATTCGGGGATGAGTGTTCCCAAGAGGGAGATATTGTAACACCTCCCACATGACTAGGAATGTCGTATGGTCTATTTCTTGAATATAAAAAAATCAGTGCATCTATTGGAAAATCCGACTTTGTATTCTTTTTTCAAGAGGAAAAATTGTGTAGGAAAAGTGTCACCTTTGATTTTTAGGTCAACCATGTTGAAAAATAATTTTTTGATTGATTTTTACCTTAACAAGAAAGGTGTGCAACCAATTTGCATCATAGACTTGTTCCCTGATAATACAAAAATGGCCGAAACTCATTCTTCGGCCAAAATAGGGGAAAACTAAACTTCGTGAGAAATTACACTATACGGGACACAGGGCGACTGCCCACTTGTTCCCCTACAGTTAGAATTTTTCAACCTTTTTCTATTTCAAGCAAGGGCAATTGGGTCCTAACCCAACACCCCTATAGTCGGGATTCCTAAAATATTTCAGCCATTTTTTACCTAATTCACTCTCAAACACTCCTAAGATCCTCCCAAAAACCCTCATCCAGTTTCAAGATTCTCAAGAGCTTTCATTGAAGTTCAACAATCAAAATGATTTCCTTCAAGTTTCCTCTAATCTCCTTCTGTAACACCCCACATCTTATAATACTAGTACCATACAAATGAAACATGATATGACTTTTCAAACTAGCACCAATTTTTAAAAGTGGTTGAATCTCAAATTAGAGGGCAATATGTATGTCTAACGCTGAAGAGGGTCGAGTGTAAATAAGTTTTAAGCCAAATTTAGGAGATTATGACCTCAAATTTAGTGAGAGAAGTGAGGTGCTTGTAGGACTTAGTAAGCTAGAAGGTGAGTGACCTATATGCTTAGCTTAAACTTGCTAGCTAGACGGAGACGAGGCCCGATGTCGAATCTGTCCAAGTCCAATTAAGGATAAAGTCCGTGTTAAGAGTGTAACTTTAACCCATGTTTTAGCATCATAAATGTATTTATTTTCATCCTAAGAAGAATATAAAAAGAGCCCAAGTACATCACAACCCATTTGACTATCTGGGCCCAAACTAAGTGAAGAAAAATTAGAAAAATGGGCAGCCATTATACTTTGAAACCCAATTAGGCCCAAGTGAAAAGGCCAAGCTGCTGCATCACCACCTTGATAATATGAGTCTTAAACAACACAAGAAATTTGGCCAAAGTCTCCTTTAAAAATGCTTACAAGTAGCACCTTTAAGTCATTCTTAACTTGGAAAAAAATCAGCTTTCACAAGCTTTCTTTCTACACTTTCTTAACCTTTCAAAGCAGCCATAAGGAGACTTCTAGGGTACTTGGAGAAGCCTTACAACTTTAGAAGGGAAAGTTGATCCCAAGGTATGTAGGGAAATGTAGAATCTTAAAAAGAATTGGTAAGGTTGCTTATGAGTTGGAGTTGCCTATGGAGATGAGTATAGTTCATCTAGTCTTTCATGTATCTATGTTGAGAAAGTGTGCGATAAGCTGATTATGCCTTTGCTGAAATTGTTGGACAACATGTGTTCCAAAAGTTGTTGTACATTTCTCTTATTTATTTGGAAGCTTTTCTCTTTTTTTGGTTGGATTGAATATGAAGGGAGGCTATTGTTCTTAATGAGTATTGCTTCTTTAATGATGTATAAAGGCTGCTGCACCATTTTTATAGTCCGCAAAGTGAGTTCTTGTGTGATATCATAATTGTGCTCGTAACAGGAGCTTGTGGGCTGATTGATTGAGGACTATGGTCTCACGTCCTTCAGCTATTTTGAGGACTATTTTTGAACTATTTAAGGATTGGTTTTATGTGTTTATATGGTGGGGACTATTTGGTTAAATTTGGAACAGGTTTGGAATTGTCGACGTCAAAATGTAGCGAAGGGATGTAACATTATGCTGCCTATTTGTATATTGCATAGAATTGTTATGTGTTGTGCTTTGTGGGCTATTGTAAGACTGTTATGGCACTAAAATAGGCTGCACATGATATGTATATGAGAATATGTATTAG
>DF363740.1:37807-49407 GCA_000787875.1 Solanum virginianum | reverse complement strand
ACAGGTTGGTTCTCCTAAGCCTTATCAGCAATGGGTGCCAGTCCTCCTTAACGGGACTTTGGGCGTGACACCTTCATTACTTTCAAGGTTCAAGGTATGTGGATCTTTCATTCATGGGTCCTTCTACTCGTGAAGCCCAACTCTCCTTTTTGATTAGATTTCAATGTTTAAACTCTATGTGTACTTCTTATTATTCACTATGAGCATGCTTTTAAGTTTGATTTTGTCACATATTGATTTGATTATGCATGAACATCTATAAAGGGTTTATACTATGAGTTGATATATGATTATTAAAGTTATGCATGATATGAAACTATAAAAACTATGAAAGGTAGTGTTTTTTAAGATGGATTTCATGATACCCAAATAAAGGGTTTTATGATTATGATGGTGGATTGTTTTGAAGGCTTTTTAAATGATCATCTTTTACCTTACTCTGTTCTATACTCTTGAATTTCATGGTTTTATGCTCCTATGCATGTACCTACTACATTTCACTATGTTTACGCAATGAAGTCTCATATGTTGTTGAAAGATTTATTGCAAGTTATGCAAGAGAAGAATGTTATGATAAATTATGAGCTCCTAAGCATGTATTGAACTGATGAAAAGTTACTATGATTCTTAAGCAACATTTTGAGCCCTTTATGCTATGTTTTACCCTTATATGCAAGGCAAATGCTCATTTGACGTGGCTAAGTACATGAATGAGTTACTCTTACTATGTTGACATTTTTTGACAAGTTATTCAAGTCATGATTACACTTATGATTATGTTATGCATTTTATGGAACTAGACTTAGCACCGAATGAGGCTTAAGGTGGGGGCTCAACCCAAGGGGTCCTTATATAAACTCATAGTCTCATAGCTATGTGCCATCAAAGGTTATTATTATTTCCTTAAATGGGATCCTACTAGTGCTTCAAACTAGGTCAAGTTCCCCGCCATGGTGGGGTATGGTTTACCTTGGCAAGTAGATGTCTCCGTTTTTACTGTGGAGGCAACATTAGGATTCCATTGTCACGACCTAAGCCTAGGGCCTAGATCTGACTGGTGAATGGGGAACCCGAAGGAACTCCAAACAAGCCTAATAGCATATCATTACACATCCTTGGTTGCGGAAGCAATGTGAAACAACATAAGAAACATAAATAAGGGAAATTGAGACTAAGGGAGAGAGAGATTTATACATAAATAGCTTGAATATCATAAGTTAGTCAAAGTTCAAGCATAACACATAACATGTCCAACAACACCTCTACTACATTGATAAGAGCAGGGGACAAGACAAGAAACTAGCTCACCCTCATAGTTAATACATACATAAAAGAAAGATAGTCTTAGAATTTAGCATGAGATCATAAGCAATGTCCCCGGAATAGAGGACTCACCAACAATCTTGAGTGAAACTGTACTTGCCACGTGGATGGAGATACTGTAGCTGGGCTCTGGTTCCTATATGGTGATATCATGTAAGCATAGAGTATGCATTAGTACGTTTGAATGTACTAAGTATGTAGGATGTAATGCTAGCAAGGGATAAGCAACATAATCGAAATGCATAATTATAAACAAGGATAGGTATAAAATCAATATGATATGCATGATCAATGCTTAAGGTAAAATATGCTTGTAAATCATGAACAAGGAAAGTAAACTCAATATAGGATACATACTCAAACCCTTTTACCAACCTTCATGAAATGGGCCAATTAGCCCCCACTAACCTTACGGTATAATCTTTTTGGAGAGTGTTACCAATACCCCTACCATACGACATAGTCTTTTTGATAGGTAGTTTCAGACGTCCCCTGCTTTGCGATATAATCTTTTGGGTGGGAGCCATAGATCATTCTACCTTATGACATGACCTTTTCGATAGAATGTCTACACTTTACGATATAATCTTTTCGGTGGGAATCCTTAATCCTTCTACCTTATAGCATGGCCTTTTTGGTAGGATGTCCTTACCTTACGATATGATCTTTTTAGTAAGAACCCTTACTCTTTCTACCATATGGCATGTCCTTTATGGTAGGATATCCTTACCTTACAATATGATCTTTTTGGTAAGAACCCTTAGTCGTTCCACCTTATGACATGGCCTTTTCGGTGGGGTGTCCTTACGATATGATCTTTTTGGTAGGAACTGTTAATCATTCTAACTTACGACATAACCTTTTCGGTAGGATGTCCATACCTTACAATATAATCTTTTCGGTAGGAATCATAGAAAAAGCTCATCAAACCATTACATTTCAAGCATCAAGAAAAGGACTCCATCTTCTCAAGAACACAACAACATGGAAACCCAACAATTTACTTACAACTCCATAGCTAATTTTTATGGAAACAACTCATATAAACATTTATATCATCATAAAGTCATATGACTCATATTCCATGCCTGGACCCTCTACAACTCAAAAATCCATAACCGAGCATTTTATTAAACACTTGGTGGGTGTGTAATGCTAATGTAAAACCATATGCTATGGACCTTCAATTCCTCATGAAACCATAACTAGAGATTTTATCAAACACTTGGTGAATGTGTAATGGCGGTACAAGACCATGCAATTTAGAGATGAAATCATGCAAAAAAAAACTCTTTTAAAACCATCAATCAACACCTTGCAACACCCTCAAACAATATACATCAAAAACCCTCATCAAATCTTATAATATAACCAAGATTTATAGCTCAAAACATAGTAAAATAGTCACAATTTTATATATCTTTAACATAGTTCATATTAGTAAACCCATTTGTAAAATCAACTTCAAATCATGCAAATTGAGTAAATTGGAAGCTTGGGCACCATGGGTGAAAGGACCCAATAGTTGAAACCCACATACCTTGACTTTGGAGAATTTCTTGAAGAAGACTTTAGTGGAGACTTGGAGTTTGAAGGAAATCCTTAGATCCGAATGAGGGTTTTGGGAATTGAATCTTGAGAGGAAAATTAGTCCAAGTGTTTAAGTGAGTATTGGGGAATATTTTGGATGATATGATGGTGAAATAAGGCTTAGTATAGGTATTTTCACGTATAGGAACACTTAGGCCCAAGACTTAAAAATCTTGGACCAAAGTCAAAAATCAGGACAATGTTAACACTAGTGCGTGTCGCGGAAGGAACGAGCGCTTACACTGTTATTCAGCTCACTTTGAAAATTTAGATTTTGCTATGGTTGCTCTAAAATTTAGGTTAGACCTATTTTCAACTCAATTTTTCCCCCTGAAAAAAATATGAATCGGATTTTCAAAATAACGCATGAACTTTTAGATATATGGAAATTACGTTTCCGGGCACTTTTGAGGCACATTTTTGGGCACTTTTTGGGGTCATTTCAATATCTCCACCTTGGGAACATTCATCCCCGAATGTCAAAGAAACGTGTATGAGAAGATTCATCATGAACAAATTAGCCCCAACAAGAATGCAATAATACATTTAAAACACCATTTCAAAATATCAACATAAGTGTCAAAAATCGTCATGAACTTGTTAACATAAACATGGATCCATGCAAATGACATAGGGGCTGAAGCATAAGGTTTGGAATCATGAAAAGGACTTGACATGTCATCATAAGCTTGAATAGACTGAAAGAGATATATATATTATTTCTCCATGCCCATACTGGCTCTCTGAGCAACACATACGAATAGACGTCTCTTCCAAAGGGCCTTGACGAACACTACATCCTCATCAATCAACTTCTCCACTCATCTATCCAACATCTCCACTAGGACCTCCTTCTAAGCCAATTTATCCTCCACCTCACCCACAACTTCAAAGAGTTCTATAGCACTACAGTCACCAACACATCCCCTCAACCTAGAAGCATGACAAATCGGATAAACCATACCCCTACCATAGGCAATTCCCAAACTTATGCAACCTTACCAACCTCTCTACACTCTATAAGGACTCACAATCCTCAAATCAATTGTTGACCTTAAATACACCTAACCCACTTGGTATAATAACCACCATCTCCCTCTTGGGAGACAACCTCCACTCTATCATATTCTTACCCAAAACTTCCAACCCTAATAAGGCAGAATCAAGGCCTTGCCTAATCTAGACCTCTTAACCCAAGAAGATTTGGAACCATCAAGAATGCTACACCACCATGCTTAACTTCCCTCAAACTAACTTCCAACCTAACCAACTGATGGACCCCACTAGTCTCCTCTTTGCCACCATCAACAACACATGCTACGCTACCTAGAGCACCGACCACAACATTAGCCTTACCGGGGAAAAATCCAATGGACCCCACTAGTCTCCTCTTTGCCACCATCAACAAATATGCTAGGCTACCTAGAGCACCGACCATAACATTAGCCTTATCGGGGAAAAATAATGCATACTCATTCATAATCCTTAAAGAATTCTAACCACCTTCTTGCTATCCACAATGCACACGTATCATATTTAGCAAACAACCTATCATCCTCGAAGACTTGCAATACTACCCCCAAATGATTCACAAGCTCTAAACAAATCAATATCTCATCACGAGAGACCACACCAAAAATATCAAGGTAGGGTCTTAAGGCCCTATTCAAGAACCCACAAACACCACCGGTGTATAAGTCAACCAAACAACTCCATTAATACTAATAATGGTCACTATTAGTTCAAAAAGACACCTAGGGATATCACCTACCCTCATCCTCACTTGGGGATAAAATCCATACCAAAGATCAATCTTAGATAAGTGACTAACCCATTATAGTTGACTGAATAGATTGACCATCCTCGACCATCATATTACAACCTTACAAGTTCTACGCTCATTGGAAGCATGCTATGCAAGTAGCTCAAACTACCCCAAGACCTCCAACAACTCAAACTAAGTCTAACCAAGATCACAAGACAAGACTCTACATAATGATAACATCGGGAAACCCTTATAGATCTCTTCTAGCCACTATAGACTCACATAACGATCCTGGACACACATATGAATCCTATTAGCACAAAAGAAATCACATAAGAGATAACAACTCTCGGACCTATGAAATCACCCTACTCAAAACATCGGTCACAACATTGGCCTTACTTAAGGTCAACTAAGTCATAGGAGAAGTAATTGAAGATAACCTATTCATAAACTCTGGTATTAGCCCACTAAGCCCAAGAAGCTCGTAATATCCGATTGGTTCAAAGGTCTAAGTCAATGTATAATCACCTTTGTCTTACTAGGGTCCACTTTAATACCATCAACCGACACCACACGACCTAGGAAGGCAACCTCTTACAACCAAACTCCCACTTCTCCTATTTAGCATCCCACTTTCTTCCTTAAACTTTGTAGTACTACCCTCAAATGACTCACATGCACTACCTCATTAGGGAAACGAACCATTATATCATCACAAAAACCACCATAAGCCTAATAGAGTAGGGACTAAAGATCTTAATCATGAGACTTATAGGCATAAACTATGTACTAATCAAAACAAAAGACACTACCCCAATTCCAAAATATTGGAAAGGGATATTCAAGGACTCATCTACCACCACCAATAATTTTATAAACAAAACAACTTAGGTTTAACACCTACAATTCTCACAAGATGATAAATGCAACCCTTTAGAGATCAATTGTACCTTAAGACATGAAATGGACCTACCCCTTGCTATCACTTGACCATCATATCAAGACTCTCCCACTCAAGTACGGGTTCATTAAGGAATCATGATCTAATTCTAGGGGTCCTACCATCCATGAAGACACAACATGCAAGCAACCATTCTATCCCTAGTATGACATCAAAATTCACCATACCAACTCCAACAAGCCACAAGGCAAGACCTAATTCACTACAAACTCGAATCAACACCTATGAACTTTCTAGCAATAATATACCGAATAAAGAGGTAAACACCAAAGGTTCACATTAGAACTTGGGACACACAAAAAGCCCACTAGCAACTAAAGAAAATAATGAAAGAAATAGTGAAACTCGAATTCATCAATATCAAAATCTTTAACTTACCTTCTTTTGCCTTCCTCTTTGAAGCAGCATGATCAGCTAGAAGAGTAAAGAACATTCATTAGAGAGGAAAGCCCTAAACTTACCTTCGTTTGCCTTCCTCTTTGAAGCGACATGATCAACTAGAAGAGCAAAGAATATACGTTAGAGGGGGAAACCCTATCTCAATTCTAAAGCATGACATAGACCATGAAGAAGGAAAATATTTTCTAAAACGTCTCATAGCCTTCTACTCATAGTTGTGGTGCACAACACAATATTGAATAAGACTGTAATCAATGCGGTGTATTGGACTCCAAGAATCTAACAACCTAAAGCTCTGATACTATCTTTGTCATGACCCAAGCCTAGGGTTTAGATGTGATCGACGAATGGGGAACCCGATAGAACCTCAAACAAGCCTTATATCATATCATTACATATTCTTAGTCACGAAAGTAATGTAAAACAACATAAGAAATATAAACAAGAGAAATTGGGACAAAGGAAGAGAGAGATTTATATATAAATAGCTTGAATATCATAAGTGAGTCAAAGCTCAAGCATAATATATAACATGTTCAACAACATCTCTACTACATTGATAAGAGCGAGGGCCAATATAAGCAATCGGGCTTATCCTCATAGTTAATACATACATAAAATAAAGATAGTCTTAAAATATAGCATGAGATCATAAGCAATGTCCCCGGAATGAAGGACTCACCAACAAGCTTGAGTGAAACCATAGTGGCTACGTGGGTGGAGATGCTCAAGTCGGGCTCTATTTCCTACATGGTGATGTCATGTAGGTATAAAGTATGTATTAGTACATTTGAATGTACTAAGTATATAGGATACAATGCTAGAAAGGGATAGACAACATAATCTAAATGCATAATTATATGCAAGGATAGGTATAACATCAATATGGCATGCATGATCAATGCTTAAGGTAAAACATGCTTGCAAATCATAAACAAGGAATATGAACTTAATATAGGATACATACTCAAACCCTCTTTCCAACCTTCATGAAATGGGCCAATTAGCCACCACTCACCTTACAGTATAACCTTTTTGGAGAATGTTACCAATACCCCTACTGTACGATATAGTTTTTTTTATAGTTAGTATTAGACACCTCCTACTTTACAATATAATATTTTTGGTAGGAGTCGTAGATCATTGTCACGACCCCAAAACGTGCCTCAAAACATGCCTTAGAATGCCTAGAATTTTAATTTTCTTATATCTCAAAATTCATTTGTGATTTTGAAAATCTGACTTTAGATTCTTGTTCAGGTGATCAAAGTTAGGGGAAAAGGGGCTAACCCCGATTTAAGAGCAAAGATTTAGCAATTACAATATTTTAAAAATTAAATTCAGAGGGGTTTTTGCATCCCCTTCGCGACACACCCCTATGTAAATTTGAACTCTTATTTTCAACTTCGGTCCAAGACTTTAAGTCTTGGGCCTAAAAGCTCTTATACGTGTTTTTACCTATACTTAGTGATACATCACCCTTATGTCATCCTAAACACTTCCCAATACTAACTCAAACACTTAGTGATATTTTCATTCCCTAAACTCAAGTACCATACCCTCATCCCAAGCTAAGGTTCTCCTTCAAGGTTCTTCTTCAAGATTCAAGTCTCCATCTCCAATCTTCACCAAGTTCATCCAAAGCTAAGGTAGGTGGTGTTGGACCATTGGGTCCTTCTACCAATGGTGCCTAAGCCTCTTTTTTAAGAATATTACATGATTTAAAGTTAATTTTATGTGTTGGTCTTATATATTGAGAAATTTACTGCACAGTGATTTTAGTTCATGAAAGTATGGTTGTTTTAGCATGTTTTGAGCTCCAAATCTTCGATCTAATGTTGGATTTGATTAGGGGTTTGGATGTTAATGTCTTGGGGGTATTGAAAGGTGTAGAGTTATGGTTTTGATACAGATTTTCTTACATGATTTCATCTCCAAATTGCATGGTCTTTTACCCCACTACACACCCCAAAGGTATTTGATAAAATGGTCGGTTAGGGTTTCTTCAGGAAGTGAAGGTCCAAAGCATGAGATATGATATGAATGATGTTAGGATGATGAAAAGAGCTTATGTATATGATTATTCCTATATGAAGTGTTGCACTAGAGCATATGATGAATCCTTTATAAAGTGTAGAATCGACCTTGCCCAATCCGGGAGGTTTGGGCACCCGAATAACCTAGTGAAGGGTTTGTACTTCTCCACCTGGTGATAGGGTGGTACTATCACTAACCTAGATGGAGGTTTGTACTCGTAAACCTAGGGAAGGGTTTATATTTCTCCACCATAGTGATGGGGCGGCATTATACCAACCTAGATGAGGGTTAGTACTCATCCACCTAAGTGATAGGGTGGAAACATCACTAACCTACCAAGGGGTTCATACTTTGGAAATTTAGCTTGGTCTCTTCTACACATATGATATCTTATATGAGCATGGGTTACTTAAGCATGTTTTACTTACGCATTGATCATACATGCTATGTTACTATATCATGTCTATTGCCTTTTGTTATGCATTTTGATTATGAAACTTATCTCTTATTGCATGGCATCCCACATATTTAGTACATTCAAACATACTAATGCTTACTCTTGCCTATATGATATCATATTATAGTAACTGATGCTTAAGTTGATCATCCATATCATGTAGTAATCGATGCTCAAGTTGATCATCCTCCCCCTCCACGTAGCTAGTTAGTGCTATTCCAAGCTTGTTGGTGAGTCCTCAATTTCGAGGACCTTAGTCTATGATTGCTATTATCTATGTATTGAGGCAGTTCTTTATGTTCTATTTTGACTATGAGGGTGAGCCAGTTACTCTGTCTTGGCCCCCGCTCTATCTATGTATTTAGAGGTGTTATTGGATAAGATGTATAATTATGATATGAGCTATGACTCGTTGTCTTGAAGTTGATATTTTGGCGAGTTATCCCTTAGCCCCTTTGCTCCTTTATGCTTATTTTATTTCTTTTACATGCTTTCGCGACCAATGATGTGTAATGATAAGTTGAAAGGCGTGATTGGGGTTCCCTCGGGTTCCCTATTTGTTATGTCATGTCTAGGCCCTAACCTTGGGTAATGAAAAACTTGATATGAGAGCACTAGATTGATAAATCCTCAGAGTCTAACACACCGTATTAATTAGAGTCCTATTCATAGTTGTGAAGCACGCCATGACTATGAATAGGAGGCTATGAGGCATTTTAAGAAATGTTTCCCTTCTTTATGTTCTAAGTCGTGCTATAGAGTTGGGGGGAGCATTCCCCCTTAACGATTGTTCTTTGCTATGCTAGATCATGCCAAACACTAGAGGAAGATGTGCCCAAACTCCCGAGGAGCAACCTACCAATGGTGAGCTCCGGCATGCCCTTACTATGCTTGCCCAAGTAGTGGCCAACCAAGTGCAACAAAGAGCCCAAGTCCCTTATGCTACTACCCCGAGAGCTATGGTAAGATACTTCATGAGGATAAATCCTTTGGTTTTCCATAGGTCAAAGGTGGATGAAGACCCACAAGAGTTCATTTATGAGGTCTACAAAATCTTGAATATCATGGGTGTTGGGCCAAATAAAAAGGCAGAGTTGGTAGCATACCAACTTAAAGGGGTAGCCCAAATTTGGTATGAGCAATGGAAGGGTGAGAAGAGGGTTGGTAATGTGGTACTTTGGGAGGAGTTCAAAATGTCCTTCCTTAATCGATTTTTGCCTCTTGAACTTAGGGAGGCAAAATTGGTAGAATTTATGAACTTGAAATAAGGTGCTTTGAGTGTAAAGGAATATACCCTCAAATTTAATCAACTTTTAATGTATGCTCCTCATTTGGTGGTGAAACAAGGTGCTTTGAGTGTGAGGGAGTATGCCCTCAAATTTAATCAACTTTTAATGTATGCTCCTCATTTGGTGGTCGATCCTAGGTCAAGGATGAATAAGTTTGTTATGGGGGTCTCTGACTTGGTAAGTGAAGAATGCGGGTCCACCATGCCTATTGGTGACATGGATTTGTCTCGATTGAATATCATGGCGGATGCTTTGAGTCGGGTGTCCATGGGTAGCCTAGCTCATGTGGATGGTAGTGATAGGGAGATGTCTAAGGAGGTACATAGGTATGACCTATGCCGAGCAAATGGAGGAAGAGAAGATGAGAAAAAGGAGGGGCCATGAGGCCAAGAGATCTCGTCATAAGGGTAAGTTCCATAGGGGTGGTCGATTCCCTCAAGGCCAAGGGCCTCCTCATGCTACAAATAGGGAGTTTGCCAATGTATTCCTTAGACCTCAAGGTATCGGTGGTGTGGCTCCTAATGATGTGTGTCCTAGATGTGGGAAGGGTCATGATGGCCCATGTTTAAAGGGCTCTAATGGATGCTTCAATTGTGAGGGGCTTGGTCACAAGAAGGTAGATTGTCTAACAAACTATGTCAAGGGCTGAGGTGCAACTACGGTTCCATTGGGTAGAGGTGGTCCTCAAGGTGGTGCCCTAAGGCACAATCAATTCTATGCTCTACATAGGAGGTAAGGGGTTGGTGAGGTCCCCGATGTTATTACCAGTATATTAAAAATCTTTGACTTTGATGTGTATGTTTTGATTGATTCGGGTGCCACTCTTTCCTTTATTACCCGTCTTATTGCTAAAAATTTTCTTGTTGTCCTCGAGTTGTTGCATAAGTTGTATGAAGTGTCTACTACTTTTGGTGCCTTTATTATTTCTAGGAAAGTTTATAGGAGTTGTCCTATATGCATTTTGCATAAGTTGTTGCCTTGTGATCTTGTTGAATTAGACGTGGTGGATTTTGATGTCATACTTGGATGAATTGGTTGCATGCCTACTATGCGTCTATTTATTGTAGAACCCATAGGGTCAAATTTCAATTTCCTAATGAACTCGTCCTTGAGTAGGAAAGTCAACATGTG
Source organism: Solanum virginianum (assembly GCA_000787875.1). Classification (NCBI taxonomy): domain Eukaryota; kingdom Viridiplantae; phylum Streptophyta; class Magnoliopsida; order Solanales; family Solanaceae; genus Solanum; species Solanum virginianum. Next base: position 38,452 of record DF363740.1, on the reverse strand, counting down.
GTGGTCAAGGTTAGATTCATTTCATGCATTAAAGCCCATAAGTTGATTTCTAGGGGGTGTTTGTATCATCTTGTGAGGGTTAAAAATGTGAAGTCTAAAGTCCTTTCCATTGAGTCGGTCCCCATTGTATATAAGTTTCTTGATGTCTTCCCAAATGACCTTCTTGATGCCATTCCCAAAAAGGGAGATAGATTTTGGTATAGATATCCTTCCCGAAACTCAACCTATCTCATTCTCCCTTACCGTATGGCCCCAGTAGAGTTGAAGTATTTAAAGTAACAATTGAAATATTGGCTGGAAAAGGGATTTATTAGACCTAGTCAATCACCTTGCGATGCACTGGTGTTCTTTGTAAAGAAGAAAAATGGGTCACTTAGAAAGTACATTGACTACCGACAACTCAATAGGGTCACTATAAAGAATAGGTATCCTCTTATGAGAATTGATGACTTGTTTGACCAATTGAAAGGGGCTAGCTTTTTCTCTAAGATTGAACTTTGGTCCGGGTACCATCACGTGAGGGTGAGAGAGTGTGACATTCCCAAGATAGCCTTCTGAACTAGATATGGGCACTATAAATTTGTGGTGATGTCTTTTGTGTTGACTAATGCACCGGCCATCTTTATGGACCTAATGAATAGGAGA
>DF363740.1:13856-26027 GCA_000787875.1 Solanum virginianum | reverse complement strand
TCAACCAAACCTCAATCGATCCTTCACACTTAGCATAAATTAACTCTATGGGTAGGCTAGGTTACTTGAAACCACACCTCAATTATGACAATGTTGTGTTTTACAAAAGCCTATTACGACCTGTCACCCGAGCCACTCAAACACACACTTAGCTTGAGCACCTCAAAGAAAAACTCCTAAGAATTTTGTCATTGACTCCTATTTGAGGACCTTAACACATACACCCATGACTATTATGCAAACCCTCCACTTCAACTACTCTAATTAAAGCAATAATTGAATATCTACACTAGATTCAAGTTTGCAACCTCAAATCATTAGTTAAACAAGAAGGTAGGGATGAACCCATAAATCAGTTAAATCAAATCAAAGCTATTTGGGAAAGACCCACTTGATATTGCAAGTGAATCATCAACTAAGCATGGAAGCAAGAGAAATAATCAGGACCTATAAACAAATTAACAACAAAGCTCAATTAAATCTACAAATTATGCATTCAAGAACAAGGAAAGAAAGAGTGAGTGAAGGATAAATACATGTGAAGCTCTCACTCTTCAATCCACTCAAGAATTTGTAGAAAATGTCACAACCCAAGCCTAGGGCCTAGACGTGACACGGTGAATGGAAACCCAAAGGGATCCCAAATAAGCCTCTTAGTATATTATTTACACATCCTTGATCACGAAAGCAATTAAACAACAATAAAGAGTATAAATGAGGATAAAGGGACTAAGGGAAGTCTTTCATAGCTTAAATCATCAAAGGTTCAAAGCTTAAAGCATAATTATATAACTTGTTCAGCAACACCTCTAGCATAGATTGGGTGAGGGCCAAGACAACTTTCCAGGCTCATCCTCATAGTAATAAGCATCTAAACAAAGATAAGAGTGTCTACACATAACATAGGATCAATAGCTATTGTCCTCGGAGTTGAGGACTCACCAAACATGCTTCAAGAGATAGTACTAGCCATGTGGAGGAGAAGGATAATCAAGTGGAGCTCCGGTTCCTACATGGTAATGTCATGTAGGCATAGAGTATGTGTTAGGACACTTGAATGTACTAAGTATGTAGGATGCAATGCAACAAGAGATAAGCGACATACTCAACATGCATAATCATATGCAAGAGATAGTATATTAGCAACATGGTATGCATTATCAATGCTTGAAGTAAAACATGCTTATATAGAAATATAGTACATGTTTAGAAAGAGACCAAGATCATATACCAAGAAACTTAGTACTTGGAATCCAAGGCCAAGCACCCCTTTGAAAGGTGATTGAGGTATCTACCCCTTAATTGGTAGTACAGGCCTAGAAAACCCCTGACAATGTGGCCAAGGTGTATACCCCTCAACATGGTAGTACAGCCCTAGCACCCCCGAAAAAGGTGGTCAAGGTTATACCCCTCAACATGGTAGTATGGTCCTAGTACCCCCTGACACCTCATGCAATATACATTGAAACCCTTCATCAAATATCAAAATAGATCATAGATTCGTAGCTCAAAATATGCTTAACAGTCACACTTTTATGAAACCCTAACATAGTTCACAATCAATTCATAATAAGAAATACCCATAGATAAATCAACTTGAAATCATAAAATTTACTCAAAAAGGAAGGTTGGGTGCCATGGGTGAAAGGACCCAATGGTTGAAACCCACATACCTCAACTTTGGAGAATTTCTTGACGAAGATTTGATTGAGATCTTGAAACTTTAATGAATTCACAAAGATCCGAAATGAGTTTGGGACACTTGATTTTGAGTGAAATATTTGGCTAAGTGTTTAAGAGGCATTTGGGGAATGTCTCGAATGATATGGGGTTCAAAATGACTAAGTATAGGTGTTTTTATGCATAGGGAGACTTAGATCCAAGGCCCAAAGGCCTTAGACCAAACAAGAAACTGGAGCAAAAAAAATACTGATCCGCACCGTGGCAGACTGATTCACGCCCTGACCGCATCGCGCCAGGGCCGCGGATCATCTCTGGAATTTATAAATTTTGAAAAATCAAATTTTGATACGGTTTCTCTAAAATTGGGGCTAGACCTATCTCTCATTAATTTTGTCCCTTGATCAAGAATATGAAGTCAGATTTATGATATCACGTATGAATTTTTATATATATGAAATGTACGATTATGGGCATTTTTGAGACACATTGTTGGGCACTTTTTGGGGCATTTCAATATCTAGCCCTTGGGAATATTCGTCCCCGAATGTCAAAAAAATGTACATAAGAAGCGTAATCATGAATGAATCAGCTGCAACAAGAATGCAACAATGCACTTAAAACACCATTTTCAAAAATATCAACTTAAGTGTCAAAAATCACCATAAACTTGTTAACATAAATATGAATGCATGCAAATGACATAAGAGCTGATACATAAGACTTCAAATCACATAAGGGACTTAGAATTAGTACCTTAGGCTTGAGTAGAATGGAGGAGATAGGGATATTGCTTTTTCATGTTCACCTCGGCTTCCTATGTGGCACTTTTAACTTGTTGGTTTCTCCAAAGAACCTTGACAGAAGCCACATCCTTGCTCCTCAACCTCTTCACTTGTCTATCCAAAATTTCTACCGAAACCTCTTCATAAGTCAAGTTATCTTTAACAACACACATAACATTAAGAGGAACAATAGCACTTGGGTCACCCACGCACTTCCTAACATACACACATGAAAGACCGGATGAACCATATTCATATCATTGGGCAACTCCAACTCATAGGCCACTGTACCAATCCTCCTCAACATTCAATAAGGACCAACAAACCCTTCATAGGCCAGACCTTCAAATATACCCAATCACCAACCTTAAATTGAAGCACCCTTCTCCTCACATTGGTATAGGACTTTTGACGACTTTGGGCTGTTTTCAACCTTTTCCTAACCAACCTTACCTTCTTAATGGCCTCCATAACCAGATCTAGACACAACGAAGCCATCTCCCCTACCTGAAACCATTCAACCAGTGACCTACAATGTCTACCATAGAGAGCCTTAAAAGGAGCCATACCAATGCTAGAATGATAGCTATTGTTGTAAGCAAACTCAATGAGTGGAAGATGATCATCCCAACTACCCTTAAACTCCAAAACACAAGATCTAAGCATATCCTCAAGAGTTAGGATAGTTCTTTTGGTTTGGCCATCCGTTTGAGGGTGAAAGGTTGTATTAAGCTTTACCTTGGTACCAAGACCTCTTTGGAAGGACCTCCAAAAGTGAGAATGAATTAAGCACCATGATCCAATATGATAGACAAGGTCACCCATGCAATCTAACCAATTCATGAATATACAACTTAGCATAATCTTCGGCACTATAAATAGTCTTAACCAGTAGGAAATGAGCTAACTTTGTCATTCTATCAACCACAACCCAAATGGAGTAAAAATGTCTTCTAGTCTTAGGCAACCCAACCACAAAATTCATATTAATTTCCACCCACTTCCAAGTAGGAATCTCTATATCTTGGGCTAGGCAACCTTGCCTTTGATGTTCGGCTTTGACTTGTTGGCAATTATGACAACTGGACACAAACTTAGCAATATCCCTCTTCATGCCACCCCACCAAAACACTTTCCTTAAATCAATATACATCTTTGTAGAACCAGGGTGAATAGAATAGGAAGAATTATGAGCCTCATCAAGAATCTTCCTTCTTAAGTCATCAACATAAGGCACACACAATCTACCTTGGTGCCTGAGGGCATCATCTACCCATTGGGAGAAAACCTCTACTTTACCATCTCTCACCAAGGCCTTCAATTCTAACAAGGTAGGGTAAAGATCTTGTTTGGCCTTCACCTCCTCAATCAATGAAGATTTAGAGCCATCAACAACCACAATACCACCATTATCAACCTCTTCCAACCTAACCCCCAATCTAGCCAACTAGTGAACCTTCTTGGACACTTTCTTGCCACTAACATCAACATGTGCTAGGCTACCTATAGATACCCTACTCAAAGCATCGGCCACAACATTAGCCTTACCGAGGTGATAATGGACACTCATATCATAGTCTTTAAGAAGCTCTTACCACCTTCGTTGTCTCATGTTGAGATCTTTTTGAGTAAACACATATTGGAGACTCTTATGATCAGTGAACACATCAACATGCACCCCATATAAATAAATGATGCCGAATTTTCAAAGAAAATACCATGGTGGCCAACTCAAGATCATGGTTAGGATAATTCTTCTCATGCACCTTAAGTTGTCTAGAGGCATAAGCTATCACCTTACCATTTTGCATCATAACACAACCCAAACCAATTCATGAGGAATCACAATACACCAGAAACCCTTCCCGTAGAGACAAGATAGGAGAGAAGACAAGCTTATCTTTCAAAGTTTGGAAACTCTTTTCATACTCATCGGACCATACAAACATAGCCTTCTTTTAAGTCAACTTAGTCATAGGAGAAGCAATAGAAGAGAATCCATTCATAAAACTCTGATAATAACCGGCTAGGCCCAAGAAGCTTTTAATATCCAATTGAGTCAAAGGTCAAGGTCAATTTCTAATTACTTCTGTCTTTTTAGGATCCACCTTAATACTATCACCCAACACCACATGACCTAGAAAGGCAACCTCTTTCAACCAAAACTCACATTTCTCATATTTAGCATACAACTTTTCCTCCCTCAAAATTTGTAACACTACCCTCAAGTAATCTATATGCTCCTCCTCACTATGGGAATAGATCAAGATATCATTAATAAATACCACCATAAACAAATCAAGGTATGGTTTGAAGACCCTATTCATAAGATCCATGAAGATAGCTGGTGCATTAGTCAACCTAAAAGACATAACCATGAATTCAAAGTACACATACCTAATCCGAATGGTCATCTTATGAAGATAGGTGGTGCATTGGTCAACCCAAAAGACATAACCACAAATTCATAATTCCCATAACTAGTGTGGAAGGCCATCTTGGGAATGTCACACTCTTTACCTTCACTTGATGATACCTGAACCAAAACTCAATCTTAGAGAGGTGACTAGCCCCTTGAAGTTGGTCAAAGAGATCGTCAATCCTTTGTAAAGGATACTAATTCTTGATGGTGACTCTATTAAGTTGCCTATAGTCAATACACATCCTAAGAGAACCATCCCTCTTCTTCACAAACAACACCGGTGCACCCCAAGATGATTGGCTAGGCTTAATAAAATCCTTCTCCAACAAATACCTCAATTGCTCTGTCAACTCCTTTAACTCTGTCGGGGCCATATAGTAAGGGGGAACAGAAATGGGTTGAGTATTAAAAAGGAGATCTATACCAAAATTTATTTCCCTTTCAGGAGGAACACCAGGAAGCTCATTAGGAAAGACATCAAGGAATTCATTTACCACTGGAACTAACTCTATAGGAAGGACTTGGACTCAACATCCCTGGCCCTCACAAGATGATAGAGACATCCCTTAGAAATCAACTTTTGGGCTTTGAAATCACAAGGCAATATTTTATACAAAATGAAAATGAGAAATTTTTATAAACCCTTCTAGTAACAATGGATGCACCAATAGGAGTAGACACCTCATAAGACTCACACAATAATTCAGGTTCAACATGAAACTTTTTGGCAACAAAAGGAGTAACAAAAGAAAGAGTGGTACCCAAGTCTATCAATGCATACACATCAAAATCAAACACTTTTAACATATCAGTGATAACATCGGGCACCTCATCTACCCCCTGCCTCTCTTGAAGAGCATATAACCTATTGTGCCTTGGGGTACCACCTTGTTGACCTCCCCTTCCTAAAGGAACCAGATTTACACCCCGGTCTTGTGGACGGCCATCTCTACCCTTATTTGGATTACGAGGACAATCAATCTTCTTGTAACCTACTTCTCCATAACTATAGCAAACATTAGTGTTCCATAAATATGGGCCATCATGGCCTCTACCATATCTTGGACACATAGCATTAGGCACCACACCACCACCTTGGGCCCTTGGGTTATCATTAGAAAACCTCCTATTAGGAGCATTAAAAGAATCTTGGCCTTGATGAACATGGCCACCCTTGGGACCTATCTTCAAAATGAGCCCTCTTGGGTTCATTACCCTTTCTCTTCCTCAACTTTTCCCCCTCCAAATATTTGGCATAAGTCATGAGGCGGGGTAAGTCCATATCACCAATCAACATAATGGCATGACACTTCTTATTCACCAAATTGTATTCACCCATCACAAACTTGTTCATCCAAGACCTTGGCTCGGCAACCAATTATGGAGCATATTTAGAGAGTTGGTTAAACTTGAGGGCATACTCCCTCACACTCATGGTCCCTTGCTTCAAATTCATGAATTCCATCATCTTGGCCTCCTTTAGCTTAAGTGGGAAGAACCAGTTGAGAAAGGCCGACTTAAACTCCTCCTAAAGAATCATATTGTTGTTCCCCTTCTCCCCCTTCCATTGTGTAAACTATATTTAGGCCACCCGCTTGAGTTGGTAAGCTGCCAACTTCGCCTTCTCCTCCAATCTAACATCCATGATAGACAACACTTTATACACCTCATCAATAAATTCTTGAGGGTCCTCATTCACTTTAGACTCATAAAACTCTGGTGTCTTCATCCTTATGAAATCTCATACCTTAGATGCCGGAGTAGGAGAATAAGGGGCTTGGGCCCCTTGGTTGATTTGATTAGTCATAGCTTGTGCTAGCATGGCAATAGCATCCTGGAACTCTTCATGAATTAGTTGTTCTTCGGGAGTGTGGGCTCTTCTTCCTCTTATGATAGGCATGATCTAGGATAGCAAAGAACATTCATTAGGGGAAAGCCTTTCCTTAACTCTATAGCATGACATAGATCAAGAAGAAGGGAGACATTTCCTAAAACGCCTTATAGCCTCTTACTCATAGTTGTGGTGCACTTCATAACCATGAATAAGACTCTAATTGATGCGGAATGTTGCATGTCGAGGACCATTAACAACCTAGTACTCTTATACCAAGTTTGTCATGACCGAAGACTAGGGCTTAGACATGACAATGGTGAATGGGAACCCGAAGGGATCCCAAACAAGCCTCTTAGCATATCATTTACACATCCTCGATTGCGAGAGCAATTAAACAATAATAAAGAGTATAAATGAGGATAAAAGGACTAAGGGTAGTCTTTCATAGCTTAAATCATCAAAGATTCAAAGCTTAAAGCATAATTACATAACTTGTCCAACAACACCTCTAGCATAGATTGGGCGAGGGCCAAGATAACTTTTTGGGCTTACCCTCATAGTCATAAGCATCTAAACAAAGATAATAGACTCTATACAGAACATAGGATCAATAGCTATTGTCCTCAAAGTTGAGGACTCACCAAACTTGCTTCAAGAGATAGTAAGCCACGTGGAGTTGGAGGATGATCAACTGGAGCTCCAGTTCCTACATGGTAACATCATGTAGGTATAGAGTATGCATTAGTACATTTGAATGTACTAAGCATGTAGGATACAATACAATAAGAGATAAGCGACATAATCAACATGCATAATCATAAGCAAGAGATAGTATATTAGTAACATGATAGTATATTAGCAACATAGTATGCGTGATCAATGCTTTAAGTAAAACATGCTTATATAGAAACATAGTACATGTGTAGAAAGAGACCAATATAATAGACTAAGCAACTAAGTACTTAGAATTCAAGGCCTAGCACCCCCTTGAAAGATGATTGAGGTATCTACCCCTCAATTGGTAGTACAAGCCTAGCACCCCCCCCCATCGATAAGGTGTTCAAGGTATATACCCCTCAACATGGTAGTACGAGCCTAGTACCTCCCCTTAATAAGGTATTCAAGGTATATACGCCTCAACATGGTAGTACGGGCCTAGCACCCCCCGATAAGGTGACTGAGGCATAGCACCCCCTCAACAAGGTGTGGTCACTTGCAACACTATAGATACATTTCATAAAATCAACACATTCATACATTACTTTCATCATCATAAAGTCACTTGACTCATAGGTCATGCATTATATCATCAATAACTCAAGAACCCTAAATCGGACATTTTATCAAACACGTAGTGGGTGTATAATGCTAGTTCAAAATCATGCAATTCAAGAGTGAATTCATGCAAGAAAACTTAATGTAAATCAACCTATCAACACTTGGTAAAACCCTCAGGCAATATACATTGAAACCCTTCATCAAATATCAAAATAAAGCATAGATTCATAGCTCAAAATATGCTTAAACAGTCACACTTTTATGAATCCCCAACATAGTTCATTATCAATTCATAATAAGAAATATCCATAGATAAATCAACTTGAAATCATGAAATTTACTCAAAAAAGAAGTTGGACACCATGGGACAAAGGACCCAATGGTTGAAACCCACATACCTTAACTTTAGAGAATTTTTGATGAAGATTTGATTGAGATCTTGAATCTTGAATGAATTCCTTAAGATCCAGAATGAGTTTGGGACATTTGATTTTGATCATTTGGCTAAGTGTTTGAGAGGGTTTAGGGGAATGTCTTGAATGATATGGGGTTGAAAATGAATAAGTATAGGTGTTTTTACGCATAGAGAGGCTTAGGCGTAAGACCCAAAGGCCTTGGACCGAAATAGGAAACTAGGGCAAAAAAATAACAGTGATCCATGTTTTAAACCTCCACTTTACTATTCTTTACCAAAGCTTTCAATTCTAGCAAGGCGGGATCAAGGTCTTGTTTGGACTTGACCTCTTCAATCAAAAAAGATTTGGAGCCATCAATAACCACCACACCTCCATTTTCAACTTCATCCAACCTCACTCCTAACCTAGCCAATCGGTGTGCTTCTCTAGCCACCTCCTTCTTACTATAATCAATATGAGCTAGACTACCCATGGACACTCTACCTAGAGTATCGGCCACAACATTAGACTTGTCAGAATGATAGTGCACACTGATGTCATAATCCTTTATGAGTGTTAACCACTTTTATGCCTCAAGATCTTTTTGTGTGAACATATATTAAAGAATCTTGTGGTCGGTAAATACATCTACATGAACCCCATACAAATAATAACACCATATTTTCAAAGCTAATACCACGACTGCTAATTCAAGATCATTGGTGAAATAATTACACTCATGCACCATTAGTTGCCTAGAGGCATATGCTATAACCTTGCCATTTTGTATCAATACACACCCCCAAAATAATCCTCGAAGCATCACAATAAACCACAAACCCTTCTAGCCCTTCTGATAAATCCAAAATAGGAGTGAAGATAAGCTTGTCTTTCAAAGTTTCAAAACTTATTTTATATTCATCTGTCCAAAAAAATTTTGCCTTCTTTTGGGTCAACTTTGTCAAAGGGGAAGCAAGTGAAGAGAAACCATTCACAAATCCCTAGTAGTACCCTGCTAAACCCAAGAAACTCCTAATACCTGTTGGAGTTAAGGGCCTAGGCTAATTCCTTATCATCTCCGTCTTCTTAGGGTCCACTTTAATCTCATCACCTGACACTACATGCCCTAGAAATGCAACCTCTTTCAACAAAAATTCATATTTATTATATTTATCAAACAACCTCTCATCCCTCAAAATTTCTAACACCACCCTTAAATGATTCACATGCTCTTCTTCACTCTGAGAATAAATCAATACATTATCAATGAAGATCACCACAAACATATCAAGGTAGGTTTAAAGACCCTATTCATGAGATCCATAAAATTTATCGGTGCATAAGTCAAGCCAAAAGACATTACCACAAATTCAAAATGCCTATACCTAGTCCGAAAAGCCAACTTGGAAATATTACACTCCCTCACCCTTACTTGGTGGTATCTAGATTGAATATCAATCATAGTGAAATGACTAAAAAAAGTGCTTGAAAAATGTGCCTTAAAAGTACCTAGAATTATAATTTCCATATATCTTAAAATCCGTGTGTGATATCAAAAATTTGACTTTATATTCTCGTTTAGGGGAAAATTTAAGTAAGAAATAGGTCTAATGCCGATTTTAGAGTGAACAAATCACAATTTCAATTTTCAAAGTGAGCAATTTCCAGTGAGGTATGTGTGTTGCGGGAGCGACGCGCCAGTGCTTTATTTTGGTGTCAGTTTTCAACTTTGGTACAACACTTTTGGTTCTTGGACCTAAGCCTTCCCATGCATGAAAATACATATACTTACCCTTATTTCACCCCTCATATTATCCAAGACATTCCCAAATACTCTCTTAAATACTTAGACAATACTTCATCCCCAAATTATAAGTCTCAAAACTCATCCAGAACTTAAGGTTCTCATTCAATCTTCAAATCTCCATCTCCAATCTTCTTCAACGGTTCTTCAAAGTTAAGGTATATGGGTTTGTTTTTTCAAGCTCCAAGTCTCCATCTCTAATCTTCACCAAGTTCATCTCGAAGCTAAGGTATATGGGTTTGTTTTATGGGTTCCTTTCACCTATGATACCCAAGCTCTCTTTTACCTAAAATTGCATGATTTAAAGTTGATTTACACATGGGTCAAATTTATTATAAATTTCACTGCAAATTATGTTAGGATTTCATGAAATTATAGTTGTTTTAGCATGTTTTGAGCTATGAATCTAAGATCCATTATGAGATTTGATGAAGGATTTTTCTGTATATTGCTTGAGAGTGTTACCAAGTATCTATTGATGGTTTTGCATTAAATTTTCTAGCATGATTTCACTCTTGAATTGCATAGTTTTATACTAGCACTACACACTCGCCAAGTTTTTGAACAAATGTCCAGATTAGGGTTCTTAAGTTATTGATGGTCTATTGTATGGTTTATGAGTCAAGTGGCTTATGGTGATGAAAGGAAGGTATATATGTGTGTTAAATCATGTAAAGCACCTATGGTATTGCAAGTGAAGTTTTGGGCTCTCATGTTCATTTTGTTCTTGGGAATGGTTGATAAGTTATGGGGTCATTATGCTAAGGTTTATGCTCTTGTGAATTATCGAGCCTACTAGAAGGGGTTATGAACTATGTTACATGCTTTACCCTCTAGTACAAGGCCAATTTCTACATGTAGGGTTTATGAACTATATTGTACACCTTTCCCTCATGTATGGATCAATGCTACTCTCTTCCTCATATCTATATGAAGGGGTCATGAACAATGTTGTACTCCTCACCCTCGTATATGATTTGAGGTTATGCAATGTGCTCATATGAAGGGGTTATGAACTATGTGGTACACCTCACACTCATATGTGATGTAAGGTTACGTATTATCTTATGCACGCATGTAGGGGTTATGACTTATGCTACCTTCTACCCTCATATGTTATACATTATCTCATGTACTACCCATTACCTACTAGAAGGGTTTATGACTCATGCTATATCTCTCACCCTATGGTACAAGGTATTTGGATGATCTAAGCATGTCACTTTATTAGGTTAAACAAGCTATGTAAGTATGATTATTTTTCAAACACGTTTTACTCCAAGCATTATTCATGCATGCCATTTTGCTAATATACTATCTCTTGCTATGATTATGCATTTTGATTATGTGTCTATATCTTGCTGTATTGCATCCTACATACTTAGTACATTCAAACGTACTAGCGCATACTCTATGCCTACATGATATCACCATGTACAAACCGGAGCCCCACTTGATCATCATCCTCCATATGGCTTGTAAGATCCTTCTCTGAATCTAGTTGGTGAGCCCTCCATTTTGGGGACAATGTTTATGCTCTTATGTGATGCATTGCAACTCTTTTCCTTTATTGTATATTTTGACTATGAAGATAAGCCCGGTTTCTTGTCTTGGCCCCCGCTAAGTTCCATGTTTAGAGGTGTTGTTAGACAAGCTATATATTGATGATATGAGCTTTGAATATCTTAACTCTATGATGTTTAATGCTATAAAAGATGTCCCTTACCCCCGATTATCCCTATTTCCTATCTCTTTTGGTTATTTTACTTGATTTTGCGACCAAGGATGTATGATGATATGCTAAGAGGCTTGTTTGGGGTCCTTCGGGTTCCCCATTAGCGGGTCATGCCTAGGCCCTAGGCTTGGATCGTGTCAAAGATGGTATATTATTAGAGCACTAAGTTGTTAAGTCCTTAGAGTCCAACACACTGCGTCAATTAGAGTCTTATTCATGGTTGTATTATGCACCACAG
>DF363740.1:0-11998 GCA_000787875.1 Solanum virginianum | reverse complement strand
GATTCCGGTGGTCAATGAGTCCTAGATGTCCTTTCTGATAATTTGAATTTCGGATGCTGTTTTTTGGGTTGACATATGCACTGATTATGTCAACAGGTTTTATGAATAGGTTCTTTAATCCCTACCTTGTTATGTTGTGGTGGTTCTTGGTAATGATGTGTAGGGTCATTTTCAAAAGTGAAGAAGATCTTCTGAATCATTTGAGGGTGATGTACTGAATTTCGAAGGAGGTGAAGTTGGGTAAAGTGAGAAAGGTGGTGTAGTAGCTTTGATGGTTCCGAATCTTCTTTGGTTGAAGAGTTCTAGTTAAGCAAGGCCTTGAACCCTGTATTGATATAGCTGGAGGTCTTGGTGCGGGTTGGTAATATGGAGATTTTCTCCCAAGGGGGAGATGGTATCTTTAGATACTAAGGTAGGTTATAGGTGTTTGTGTTGATGGTTTGGCTCAGTCGGAAGTCTCACTCATGAAGAGTATGTTCCGGAAGGCAAGGAAGGAAATTGAGTTTGTGGTTTGTGGGTTCTTATAGAGTGTTGAAGAAGCTTGGTAAGGTTGCATGCGAATGGGAAGTTGCCTATGGGTATAGGTATGGTTCATCCAATTTTTCATGCTTCTAGGTTGAAGGGGATGTGTTGGTGAATTTAATGCTATAGAACAATTTGATATTGTGGGTGTTGTGGAGGATAAGTTGGCTTAGGAAAAGGTCTCGATGGGAATATTGGATGAATGGGTGGAAAAGTTGACTAATAAGGATGTAGTGTTCATCAAGGCCCTTTGGAAGATCGTCAAGTAGGTAGCGTCTCTCAGGGAATCGGATCTAGCAAGAAAGGCAATATCCGTACCTCCTTCATTCTATTCAAACTTATGATAATACATAAAATCCTTTTATGATTCCAAGTCTTATGCTCCAACCCCCATGTCACTTGCATGCATTCATGTTTATATTGAAAAGTTCATGATGATTTTGGCGCTCGTTTTAAGATTTTGACAATGATATTTTAAATGTGTTATTGCATTCTTATTGGGGTTTATTTATTCATGATTACCTATCTCATGTACATTTCTTTGACATTCGGGGATGAATGTTCCCAAGAGGGAGATATTAAAACGACCCGAAAAAAGTGCTCAAAAAATGTGCCTTAAAAGTCCCCGGAATCGTTATTTCTATATATCTCAAAATACATATGTGATATAAAAAATTTGACTTCATATTCTGGTTCAAGGGACAAAATTGAGTAGGAAATGGGTCTTACTCCAATTTTAGAGTGAACTAATCACAATTTCAATTTTCAAAGTGAGCAATTTCTAGTGAGGTATACGCGTTGCTAGTGTGACGTGCCCGTGCTTTATTTTGGTGTCAGTTTTCAAGTTTGGTCCAATACTTTTGGGTCTTGGGCCTAAGCCTTCCCATGCTTTAAAATACCTATACTTAGCCTTATTTCACCCTCATATCAACCAAGACATTCCCAAACACTCTCTCAAACACTTAGACAATACTCCATCCCCGAATTCCAAGTCTTAAAACCCTTCCGGATCTTAAGGTTCTCATTCAAGCTTCAAGTATCCATCTCCAATCTTCTTCAAGGATTCTCCAAAGTCAAGGTATGTGAGTTTCTTTCATGGGTTCCTTTCAACCATGATACGCAAACTCTTTTTTAACTAAAATTGCATGATTTAAAGTTTATTTACACATGGCTCTTATCTATTATAAATTACACTACACATTATGTTGGGGTTTCATGAAATTATTATTGTTTTAGCATGTTTTGAGCTATGAATCTAATATTTATTGTGAGATTTGATGAAGGATTTTGCTGTATATTGCTTGACGGTGTTACCAAGTATCTATTGATGGTTTTCCAATAAATTTTCTAGTATGATTTCACTCTTGAATTGCATAGTTTTACACTAGCACTACACACCCACCAAGTATTTGATCAAATGTCCGGATTAGGATTCTTGAGTTATTGATGGTCTATTGCATGGTTTATGAGTCAAGTGGCTTATGGTAATGAAAGAAATGTATATATGTGTGTTAAATAATGTAAAGCACCTATGGTATTGCAAGTGAAGTGTTGAGCTCTCATGTTCATTGTGTTCCTTGGAATGGTTGATGAGTTATGGGGTCCGTATGCTAAGGTTTATGCTTTTGTGACTTATCAAGCCTACTAGAAGGGGTTATAAACTATCTTACATGCTTTACCTTCTAGTACAAGCCAATTTCTACATATAGTATTTATGAACTATGTTGTACACCTTATCCTCATGTACAGATCAATGCTACTCTCTTACTCATATCTACATGAATGGTTTATGAACTATGTTGTAATCCTCACCCTCGTGTATGATTTAAGGTTATGCCGTGTGCTCATACGAAGGGGTTATGAACTATGTGGTACACCTCACCCTTATATGCGATGTAAGGTTATGTGTTATCTCATGAACAAATATAGGGGTTATGACCTATGCTACCTTCTACCATCATATGCTATTTATTATCTCATGTACTACTCATTACCTACTAGAAGGGGTTATGACTCATGCAATATCCCTCACCCTCTAGTACAAGGTATTTGGATGATCTAAGCATGTCACTTTATTGGGTTGTACAAGCTATGAAAGTATGATTATTTTTGAAACATGTTTTACTCCAAGCATTGTTCATGCATGCCATGTTGCTAATATACTATCTCTTGCTATGATTATGCATTTTGATTATGTGCCTATCTCTTATTGCATTGCCTCCTACATACTCAGTACATTCAAATGTACTAGCACATACTGTATGCCTATATGATATCACCATGTAGGAATTGGAGCCTCACTTGATCATCATCCTCCACACAGCTAGTACGATCCTTCTCTCAAGCTAGTTAGTAAGTCCTCCATTCTGGGGACAATATTTATGCTCTTATGTCATGTATTACAACTCTCATCCTTTATTGTGTATTTTGACTATGAGGGTGAGTCCGGTTGCTTGTCTTGGCCCCCACTAAGTTCCATGTTTAGAGGTGTTGTTGGACAAGATATGTATTGATGCTATGATCTTTGACTCTCTTGCCTCTATGATGTTTAATGCCATGAAAGATGTTCCTTAGTCCCGGTTATCCCTATTTACTATCTCTTTTGTTATTTTACTTGCTTCTGCAACCAAGGATGTGTGATGATATGTTAAGAGGCTTGTTTATGGTCCTTTCGGGTTCCCCATTCGCTGATCACACCTCAGCCCTAGGCTTGGGTTGTGACAAAGATTATATTAGAGTACTAGGTTATTAGATCCTTGGAGTCCAACACACAGCATCGATTAGAATCTTTTTCATAGTTGTGTTATGCACTACCACTATGAGTAGGAGGCTATGAGATATTTGAGGAAATGTTTGTCTTCTTGATGTTCTAAGTCATGTTATATAGTTGAAGTAAGTTTTCCCCCCTAGCAATTGTTTTTTTCTATGCTAGTTGATTATGCCTAAAATAAGAGGAAGAAGAGCCCACGCTCTTGAGGGACAACCGGCTCATGGTGAGCTCCAGGATGCTCTCACCTTGCTAGTTCAAGCTATGGCCTATCAAGTTAACCAAGGGGCCCAAGCTCCTTATGCTCCAGCCCTTGGATCTAGAGTGAGAGACTTCATAATGAACCCACCAGAGTTCTATGGGTCAAAGGTGGATGAGAACCCACAAGAGTTTATTGATGAGATTTATAAGGTATTGGCCATCATGGTTGTTAGATCGAAAGATAAGGCGGAGTTGGCAACTTACTAACTCAAGGGGGTAGCACAAATATGGTTTAGTCAATGAAAGGAGGGGAAGGGAAACAATAATGTGGTTCTATGAGAGGAGTTTAAGGAAGATTTTCTTAATTGATTCATCCCTATTGAGCTTAGGGAGGCCAAGATGGTGGAGTTTATGAATTTGAAGCAAGGATAAATGAGTGTAAGGGAGTATGCCCTTAAGTTCAACCAACTCTCTAAGTATGCTCCTCACTTGGTTGCCGACCCAAGGGCTAGAATGAACAAGTTCGAGATGGGTGTCTCTAAATTGGTGAGTGAAGAATGTCAGTCTGGTATGTTGATTAACGATACGGATTTGTCCCGCCTCATGACTTATGCCAAACAACTTGAGGGTGAGAAGCTTAGGAAGAAGAGGAGTGGAGAGTCCAAATGGGCTCAGTTTAAGGATGACCAGTTCTAATAAGGTATCAAATTTCTAGGCCAAGGATCTTCTAGTGCTCCAAACAAGAGGTTTGCTAGGGAAGGAATGGATAAACCAAGGTTCCAAGGTGGCGATGGTGGGATGAGTTTTCCAAAATACCCAAAATTCAAAAACATCATCATAGCAAATGCTTAAACAATTTCAGTACGGGTTTGGGTGTGGGAAAGTAGGCCAAAAGCTTATTGATTTCCCTTACGTCCGGATAAAGGGCAAGGAGGGTGTTCCTTAAGGCTAAGGTGGTTATGTGAATGAAGAGGCCCAAGGTTGTTATATTAATCAAGGAAGTACTTCAAGATATAATCGGTTCTATGCTCTTCAGAGGAGGCAAGGGGTGGATGAGGTGGCCGATGTTACTACCTATATGTTGAAGTTTCTTTTGACCTTGATGTGCATACATGGGAGGCTTCGGGTGTCTCTGTTCTCTTCATTGTTCCTTCTTTTTGCTAGTGGGCTTCATATGTGTTCTAGATTGTTATGTAGACTTTTTTGGTGTCTATCCTGTTAGTGAGTCTAGTGTTGCTAGAAAGGTATATGGAAATTGTTCCGTGGTCATGTTGTATTTAGGTCTTGACTTATGGTTTTGTTGGATTAGATATGGTGGATTTTGATGCTATTCTTGGGATGGATGGGTTACATGCATATTATGTCTCCATTGATTGTAGAACCCGCAAGGTCAAATTCTAATTCCCTATTAAACCAGTCATTGAGTGGTAGTGAAGGGGTAGGTCGATTTCTTGTCTTAAGGTACAATTGGTCTCGAAGGGTTGCCTTTATCATCTTGTAAGAGTTAGGTGTGTTAAACCTAAGTTATCTCTATTGAGTCAATTCCGATGGTTAATTAGTCCTTGATATCCTTTCTGATATTTTGAATTTTGGGTGGTGTCTTTTGGTTTGACATGCACTGATTATGTCTACCGGTCTCATGAATAGGTTCTTTAATCCCTACCTTGTTATGTTATGGTGGTTCTTGGTAATGATGTGTCGGGTTGTTTCTGAAAGTGAAGAAGAGCTTCTGAATCATTTGCGGGTAATGTACTGAATTTCGAAGGAGGTGAAGTTGGGTGAAGTGAGAAGGGTGGTGTAGTGGCTTTGATGGTTCTGAATCTTCTTTGGTTGAAGAGGTCTAGTTAAGCAAGGCGTTGATCCCTGTCTTGGTAGACCTGGAGGTCTTGGTGTGGGATGGTAAGGCCGAGATTTTCTCCCAAGGTAGATATGGTGTCATTAGATACTAATGTAGGTTATAGGTGTTTGTGTTGATGGTTTAGCTCAGTTGGAAGTTTCACTCATGAAGGGTGTGGTCCGAAAGACAAGGAAGGAAATTAAGTTTATGGTTTGTGGGTTCTTATAGAGTGTTGAAGAAGCTTGGTAAGGTTGCATGGAAATGGGAAGTTGCCTATAGGTATGGGTATTGTTCATAAGGTTTTTCATGCTTCTAGATTGAAGGGGATGTGTTGGTGACTCTAATGCTATAGAGCTATTTGAGGTTGTGGCTGTTGTGGAGGATACGTTGGGTTAGGAGAAGGTCTCGATGGGAATATTGGATGAATGGGTGGAAAAGTTGATTAATAAGGGTGTAGTATTCATCAAGGCCTTTTGGAAGAATCGTCAAGTCGGTAGCGTCTGTTGGGAAGTCGGAGCTGTCATGGAAGGCAATACCCATGCCTCTTTCATTCTATTCAAGCTTATAATAGCACGTCAAGTCCTTTTATGATTTCAAGTCGTATGCTCCAGCCCCCATGTCACTTGCATGCATTCATGTTTATATTGACAAGTTCATGATGATTTTGGCACTTGTGTTAAGATTTTGACAATGGTGTTTTAAATGTGTTGTTGCATTCTTGTTGGGGCTTATTTGTTCATGATTACCCTTTTCGTGTATGTTTCTTTGACATTCATGGATGAATATTCTCAAGGGGGAGATATTGAAATGATCCAAAAAAAATGCCCAAAAAATGTGCCTCGAAAGTACCCAGAATCGTAATTTCCATATATCTCAAAATTCATGTGTGATATAAAAAATTTGACTTCATATTCTCGTTCATGAGGAAAAATTGAGTAGGAAATAGGTCTAACCCTGATATTTGAGTGAATGAATCACAATTTCAATTTTCAAAGTGAGCAATTTCTAGTGAGGTATGCGCATTGCTGGTGCGATACGCTAGTGCTTTATTTTGGTGCCAGTTTTCATGTTCGGTCCAAGACTTTTGGGTCTTGGACCTAAGTCTTCCCATGCGTGAAAATACCTATACTTAGTCTTATTTCACCTCATATCATTCAAGACATTCCCAAATACTCTTTCGAACACTTAGACAATACTTTATCCCCAAATTCAAAGTCTCAAAACTCATCAGCATCTTAAGGTTCTCATTCAAGCTTCAAGTTTCCATCTCTAATCTTTTTCAAGGTAAGTGGGTTTCTTTCATGGCTTTCTTTCATCGTGATACCCAAGCTCTCCTTTACCTAAAATTGCATGATTTAAAGTTCATTTACACATGGGTCTTTTCTATTATGAATTTCACTACACATTATGTTGGGGTTTCATGCATTTATGGTTGTTTTAATATGTTTTGAGCTATAAATCTAAGATCTATTATGAGATTTCATGAATGGCTTTGATGTATATGGCTTGAGGGTGTTAGTAAGTATCTATTGATTGTCTTGCATTGCATTTTCTAGCATGATCTCACTCTTGAATTGCATGGTTTTACTCTTGCAATACACGCCCGCCAAGTGTTTGATAAAATGTCTGGATTAGGTTTCTTGAGTTATTGATGGTCTATTGCATGGTTTATGAGTCAAGTGGCTTATGGTGATGAAAGGAATGTATATATGTGTGTTAAATCATGTAAAACACATATGGTATTGCAAGTGAAGTATTGGGTTCTCATGTTCGATGTGTTCTTGGGAATGGTTGATGAGCTATGGGGTCCTTATGTTAAGGTTTACGCTCTTGTGAATTGTCAAGCTTACTAGAAGGTGTTATGAACTATGTTACATGCTTTACCCTCTAGTGCAATGCCAATTTCTACAAGTAGGGGTTATGAATTATGTTGTACACCTTACCCTCACGTACGGATCAATGCTACTCTCTTACTCATATCTACATGAAAGGGTTATGAACTATGTTGTACTCTTCACCCTCGTATATGATTTGAGGTTATGCAATGTGCTAATATGAAGGGGTTATGAACTATGTGGTACACCTCACCATCATATGCGATGTAAGGTTATGTATTATCTCATGCACATATGTAGGGGTTATGACTTATGCTACCTTCTACCCTTATATGCTATTCATTATCTCATTTACTACCCATTACCTACTAGAAGGGGTTATGGCTCATGCTATATCCCTCACCCTATAGTACAAGGTATTTGGATGATCTAAGCATGTCACTTTATTGGGTTAAACAAGCTATGTAAGTATGATTATTTTTCAAACATGTTTTACTCCAAGCATTGTTCATGCATGCCATGTTGCTAATATACTATCTCTTGCTATGATTATACATTTTGATTATGTGCCTCTCTTTTGTTGCATTGCATCCTGCATACTTAGTACATTCAAATGTGCTAATGCATACTCTATGCCTACATGATATCACTATGTAGGAATCGAAGCCCCACTTGATCATCCTCCTCCACGTGACATACTTAGTACATTCAAATATACTAATGTATACTCTATGCCTATATGATATCACCATGTAGGAACTAGAGCCCCACTAGGTCATCCTCCTCTACGTGGGTAGTACGATCCTTCTCTCAAGCTAGTTGGTGAGTCTTCCATTATGGGGACAATGTTTATGCTCTTATGTCATGTATTACAACTCTCTTCCTTTATTGAATATTTTGACTGTGAGGGTGAGTCTGGTTGCTTGTCTTGGCCCCTACTAAGTACCATGTTTAGAGGTGTTGTTGGACAAGATATGTATTGATGCTATGAGTTTTGACTCTCTTGACTCTATGATGTTTAATGCTATGAAAGATGTCTATTAGCCCCTGTTATCCCTATTTACTATCTTTTGTTGTTATTTTACTTGCTTTCATGACCAAGGATGTGTGATGATATGCTAAGAGGCTTGTTTGAGGTCCCTTCGGGTTCTCCATTCGCCAGTCATGCCTAGGCCCTGGGCTTGGGTCGTGACACTTA
This sequence comes from Solanum virginianum, assembly GCA_000787875.1. Taxonomy (NCBI): domain Eukaryota; kingdom Viridiplantae; phylum Streptophyta; class Magnoliopsida; order Solanales; family Solanaceae; genus Solanum; species Solanum virginianum. The sequence continues at coordinate 3,638 of DF363740.1, read as the reverse complement.
GAAAATTGACTAGCTCTTTGTAGTTGATCAAATAGGCCATGTATCCTTGGTAGAGGATACTTCTTCTTTATGGTTAACTTATTGAGTTGCCGGTAGTCAATGCACATCCTAAGGGAACCATCCTTCTTCTTTACAAACAACACTGGTGCACCCCAAGGTGACTTGCTAGGCCTTATGAAACCCTTTTCCAATAAATCCCTCAATTTATCCTTCAATTCCTTCAACTCCGCCAGGGCCATGCGGTAAGTGGGAATGGAAATAGGTTATATATCAGGGAGTAGGTCTATACCAAAGTCTATTTCCCTTTTGGGAGGAACACTGGGAAGCTCTTCGAGAAAGACATCAAGAAACTTATTGACTACCAGAACTGACTCAATAGGAAGGACTTTAGACTCAACATCCCTAACCCTTAGAAGATGGTAAATGCAACCCCTAGAAATCAATTTTCAGGCTTTGTGACTAGAAATGAACCTACCCTTAACCACCACATTACAACTTTCCCACTCAAGGATGGGCTCATTAGGGAATTGGAACCTAACCTTACGGGTTCTACAATCAGTGAAAGCACAAAATGCATGTAACCACTCCATCCCAAGAATAATTTCAAAATCCACTATGTCAATTTCAACAAAATTACAAGGCAACACTTTATACAATATGGACATGGGACAATCCTTATAGACACTTCTAGCAATAATGGACTCACCAACAGGGGTAGACACTTTGTAGGGTTCACACAACAATTTGAGACACATATAAAGCTTATTGGCAACAAAAGGAATAATAAAAGAAAGAGTGACACCCAGATATATCAAAGCATACATATCATAATCAAAAACCTTTAATATACCGGTAACACCATCGAGCACCTTATCCACTCCTTGTCTTTGTTGGAGAGCATAAAACCTATTTTGTCTTGGAGCACCCCCTTATTGGCCTCCTTTTGCCCTTTGACCACATTAGCACCTTAGCCTTCAGGATGACCATTATTACCCTTATTTTGAGCATAGGGACAATCAACAATCTTGCCACCCACTTTACCACAACTATAGCAAGCATTAGAGTCCCTCAAGTATGGGCCACCATGATTTCTCCCACACTTTTGGCACTTACCTAAGCTTCTCCCCTTTAAGTTGATGGCATATGTCATAAGCCGAGACTTGTCCATATCACCCACAAGCATAGGAGTGTGGCACTCTTCATTCACCAAGTCAGACAAGCCGACACAAACTTGTTCATTCTTGCTTTAGGATCAACAACCAAATGAGGAACATACTTTGAGAGCTTGTTGAATTTGAGGACATACTCCCTCACACTCATAGAGCCTTGCTTGAGATTTATGAACTCCATCATAGTTGCCTTTCTCAACTCAATAGGGAAGAACAAGTTGAGGAAGGCGGCCTTGACCTCCTCCCAAGGAATTGCATCATTGTTCCTCCTCTCATATTTCCATTGAGCAAACCAAATTTAGGCCACATACTTGAGTTAATCGGCCTCTAGTTCTGTCTTCTCCTCCGAATTCACCACCATGATAGCAAGCACCTTATACACCTCATCAATAAACTCTTGGGGATCTTCCTCTGTTTTGGACCCATGAAACTCGAGAGGGTTTATCCTTGTAAAGTCCCTCACTCTTGAGGCCGGAGTAGGAGCACGAGGGCCTTGGGCCCCTTGATTCAATTGGTTGGTCATAGCATAGGCCAATATGGTGATGCCATTCCGAAACTCAACTTGTGTAGTCCCTTCTCCTTGAGGAGCTTGATGAGTCGGACCCTCCTCGTGTGTACGGTCCCTCTGTGGTCTTTCTCTTGGTAATGGCATGATCTAAAAGAGTAAAAGAGCATTTGTTAGGGGAGGAAACCTTATATTTACATCTATAGCACTACACAGATCATGAAGAAGTAAAACATTTCCTAAAATGTCTCATAATCTCCTATTCATAGTTGTGATACTTATATTTACATCTATAGCACTACACAGATCATGAAGAAGTAAAACATTTCCTAAAATGTCTCATAATCTCCTATTCATAGTTGTGATACTTATATTTACATCTATAGCACTACACAGATCATGAAGAAGTAAAACATTTCCTAAAATGTCTCATAATCTCCTATTCATAGTTGTGATACTTATATTTACATCTATAGCACTACACAGATCATGAAGAAGTAAAACATTTCCTAAAATATCTCATAGTCTCCTATTCATAGTTGTGATGCGCTTCACAACCATGAATAAGACTCTACCTGACTTGGTGTGTTGGATTTTTGAAGATCATTAAAAACGTAGTGCTCTGATACCAAGCTTATCATGACCCAATCCTAGGGCCTAGACGTGACACGATAAATGGGAAACCTGAAGCAGCCCCAAATAAGCGTCGTAGCACATCATTCACACATTATTTATCGCGGAAGCAGAATAAACAATAAAAGTGACATTAATAAGAAGGGAAGCAGGACTAAGGGAAGTCTTTCATAAAGATAATAGCATAAGGAGAGTCAAGCTCATATACATAGAATACCATATTATCCAACAACACATCTACATGGAGCGAGGCCCAAGACACTTTCCTGGTTCACCATCAAGTAATAAGTATCCAAAAAATAGTACCAGTCTCAACATAACATGAAGGAAAATAGATAATGTCCTCGAAGTTGAGGATTTGTCACGCCCAAAATCCCATTAAGACGGATTGGCACCTATTGTCGATAAGGCTCGGGAGAACCAACCTGTGTCTATGTAATTTCTATATATAGTAAAAAGGATTTCTACATTCAACATGCCTTTAAGAAAGTAAACAGTAATAACAAGCCAAAAGGAAATATATATGACTAGGCCGTTGGGGCCACATTGTCTAAAGTATGAGACATGACCACACTTTAATTTACATAGTCTACAAAGCCTCTAGATAAGGAGAAGTTTTTGATAAGGTTTGGGACAGGTCCCGCCTCAACTAACTGTACAACACAAAAATATAAGCTCTAGACATGCAAAGCTCTGAAGCAACCTGGAGCTTGGTAACAGTAACTGTATATCATAGCATCGCAATAAACTGCATACCCCTGTGCCTTCTAGAAGCTCCTACCACAGATGCAGAAGTTAGCTTCTTTTTCAGCTCCTAGAAGCTCCTTTATATTAGCATAATAAGATAGTTTAACTATGTCCAACGTAATAAATGTTCAGGTCCCCCATAAGGGACGTCAGTACGAGATAATGTACTGATTATGTAAGGCAGGGGATATTGTATATCAAGTAACAACTCAATTGAAATGTTAGTACGAGATAATGTACTGAATATGTAAGACAGGAAATACTATATATGAAGTAACAACTCAAATGAAACTATGCACTGATGTAGGATAAGAGATCACCTTTAGTTATACTGTGGGATCATGTACTTTATGTTCTTTTTATTACTTTACCTTTACTGTATAATCTGTTCACAACATGTAATACAAATGACCAACTGAATCTGTGGTAAATCTATATCAGGATCGGCCCTGGCTAGGCTTTTCCTTTAACCCCTTGGGCTACCCCCTATGATAGGATTGACCCTGGCTAGGTGATTGTTCCACCCCTTCGGATTACCACCCATCAATAAGCAATATATTTTAGCTTTCAATTACCTTTGAGAT